>KQ997537.1:0-18088 GCA_001598015.1 Dorcoceras hygrometricum | reverse complement strand
GATCTGATCGGCGATCGGAGTTACGATGAGGTCTCGGTGGTGGAGATGAACTGAATGTTCATTGTTGGACCCGGGCCCGTTGGGTCGGTCCAAGTCCAACACTTAATCTATTTATATAGAATTAAGAGACTTGATTAAAAACAACACTCTCATTAACCCTAACCCTAAGTGCATAGCCGCCCTTCCCTCTCCTCTCACAAGCCGCCGCCGCCGCCGCCTCGAGTTGCCGGAATTCGTTCCGGCCAATTCGACGAGGAGAATACGTTCGTGCAGAATTCGTCAGTGCTTCTAGTGCAGGCTGACGAAGGAGTCTCAGTTCTGGTCGTGGACCGGATTGGCGATATCTACCGCAGTCTACCGAGAAGAGCCGACGTTATTGTAACTACGGTTGGAGCCAGGCACAAGTGCCAGCAAGGTAGTGGTTTTGAATCCCCTATGTATGTCGATAATTGTTATTGAATTTTTCGTATTGATCGTCTCTCGGCTTTTATTCTATGTTCTTCCGCTGCCTCGCCGGGGGCGGATCCGGATCCCCAACAAAGCTGTCCAGCTCTTTCCTTCAGCTTTAGCTCATGGATGGAAGGATCTGTCCTTTGAGCAGCTCTAATGCTCGCAACAATCTATGGCTCAACTTGGAAAGAAGAAACCACAACAAAATCCTCAGCTGGGTAAAACCGCCAACCAGTAGTGCTAAGATGCTCACGGTCCTTAGAAGAATACAACGATGCAAGCATTTGTATTTGAGCCTTTCTGCTCAATGCATCAGCAACTACATTCACCTTACCAGGCTGGTATTGGATCTCACACTCAAAATCCTTAAGCAGTTCCATCCATCTACGCTGTCTCATATTCAAATCTGGCTGCGAAATCAAATACTGAAGGCTCTTGTGGTCTGAATACACCACAAACTGCTCGCCGTACAAATAATGACGCCAAATCTTCATATCAAAGACTACAACTGATAGCTCCAAATCGTGAACTGGGTATCGAGTCTCATGCGGTTTCAGCTGCCGCGAAGCATAAGCAATGACTCGACCATGCTGCATCAACACACAGCCCAATCCATTGAGCGAGGCATCTGAACACACCACGTAACCACCTGAACCAGACGGTAGGGCTAACACAGGCGCAGATGTTAACTTCTCTTTGAGCAACTGAAAACTGTTCTCACATTGCTCAGTCCAAACAAAACGCTTGTCCTTCTGGGTCGACTGTGTCATTGGATTAGCTATGCTAGAAAATCCTTGGATAAAACGTCGATAATAGCAGCCAGACCCAAGAAAGTACGAACCTCCGTCACACTCTTGGGGCGTTCCCAACTGACAACAGCTTCTACCTTACTGGGATCAACGGATATCCCCTCTGCTGAAATAACGTGACCCAAAAACACAACACGATCCAGCCAAAAATCGCACTTAGAAAACTTAGCGTGCAGCTGCGAGTCTCTAAGCGTCTAAAGAACAAATCTCAAATGCTCCTTGTGCTCCAAAGGAGTCTTCGAATACACCAAGATGTCGTCGATGAATACTATCACAAACTGATCTATGAACTCTCGAAAGACCCTATTCATCAAGTCCATGAAAACTGCTGGGGCATTCGTCAATCCAAAAGGCATAACCAGAAACTCGAAATGCCTGTACCTAGTACAAAAAGCAGTCTTCACAACATCTTGATCTCTTATCCTCAGCTGATGGTACACCGAACGCAGATCAATTTTCGAATACACAGCCGAGCCTTGCAGCTAATCGAACAAGTCATCGATCCTAGGCAACGGGTACTTATTCTTAACAGTAGCTTTATTCAGCTGGCGGAAATCGATGCACATCCTCATTGTACCATCCTTCTTCGTAACAAACAAAATAGGCGCTCCCCAAGGCGACATGCTAGGCCTAATAAAGCCTTTTCCAGTAAATCATCCAGCTGTACCTTGAGTTCTCTCAACTCAGCAGGCGCTAAACGATACGGTACACGAGAAATCGGAGATGTGCCAGGAACCAACTCAATGCTGAAGTCAATTTTCCTCCTTGGGGGAAAACCAGGAATCTCCTCCGGAAACACATCGGGAAAATGACACGCCACTGGAACATCACTAAGCTGCACACGCGAAGAAGAAGATGCGTGTAACGCATAAATCATAAAACCAACATTCTCTGCTGACACAAGCTAAACATCTCCATCGTTGAGATCAACGGAATCTTCGACTGAGAATCATGGCCATAGAAGTTCCACTTCTCACCAAACTGAGGCCTAAAACGCACGATCCCATGGAAGCAATCCACGAGGCCCTATAACTAGACAGAACGTCCATTCCTATGATACAGTAGAAATCCCACAATGTTATCCTAATCAGGTTCGCCACTAAAACGTTCCCACCGAACCTAAGAATGCCGTCCAACACAACTTCTTGGTAGAGTAGGCTCGCGCCAGCAGGATTTGCAACAGAAACAACATCGTGCAACACAGTGGTACACAGACCATGCTCAATCACAATAGCATCAGCAATAAACGAATGCGATGCACCAGTGTCAAACAACACACGTGCAGGAAAATCGAAAACAAGACAAGTACCTGAAATCACTCTGCTCGGCGTGCCCTCTGCCTGCTCCCTAGTAATGGCATTCACTTGGGATTGCTGGGGGAAAGCGATATGCTTCTGGGAAGACTGTCCGAAACGCGACAGACCAGGCTGCTGAAACGGCCTAAATTGCGTCTCCCCTATCCTCTGCTGCTGCTGCTGCTGTCCAGAAAAAAGAAGACCCCTAGACAATCCACGACGTCCCTGCGGTGGTGCTGTAGATTGCTGAGATCCAGCTAATGGGCACACTCTCGCAAAATGCCCATACTGCCCACAAACTTTACACGATCCTTGCACCCTAGTACACTGCATCGAAGGGTTCCTGCCACCACAAAAACCACAATACTCCACCTTGGAGCCACTGCTGCTAGAACTACCAGTACCAGAAGAACTAGAACCTCCTTTCTTCTTGAACTGGTGGCCACGAGGCCTAAACCTCTGGCGTCCCGATTGCTAAGCTAACTGCTGCTGCGGGGAAGGTTGAGACGATTGAGATGACTGGGAAGGCTGCGCTACCTGAATCACTGGGCGACTACTCTGCGCCACCTGCGACCTATGAGACCGACGGTTCCTCAACCCCTCCTCGATATCAATCGCACTATCCATAGCCTCTGCATAGCTCTTCGGTTTACTCGACAAAACCAAGGTATACAGCTCCTCATTCAGCCCTTCAAGAAAATTAGTCCTCTTCGCTCTCTCTCGGCCAGCAACATGCGGCACATACGCAAGAAGGGAAGAAAACCTACGGGTTCTCCAGTAGTAAGCTAACTGCTGCTGCGGGGAAGGTTGAGACGATTGAGATGACTGGGAAGGCTGCGCTACCTGAATCACTGGGCGACTACTCTGCGCCACCTGCGACCTATGAGACCGACGGTTCCTCAACCCCTCCTCGATATCAATCGCACTATCCATAGCCTCTGCATAGCTCTTCGGTTTACTCGACAAAACCAAGGTATACAGCTCCTCATTCAGCCCTTCAAGAAAATTAGTCCTCTTCGCTCTCTCTCGGCCAGCAACATGCGGCACATACGCAAGAAGGGAAGAAAACCTACGGGTTCTCCAGTAGACATGGAACCCTGCTCCAAATTATCGAACTCACACTCACGAGCGTTCATGTAGGACTCCGGGACATACTTCTGACGAAAAGCAACATAGAAACTGTCCCATGAAATCCCCACTCCAGTCTCTTCCAAAGTCCTCGAAGCGCCTCTCCACCAAAGATCCGTGTTAGGATCAAGCGCTTACCACTAGGCCAAAAGCTATAGCTGTTAGCAAAGGTGCAACTTTATTTCCTTATAATGTGGCAGCACAGAGTGCACATATTATGTGCGTTAGGTTGGGCTGTTAGGCCCATGAGTCAGAGGAGGTACGTGTCTAACTGCTGGTGCTGTCTCAATTCCCTTAGAGAGCAGTCTTACCCTTCCCCTACCACCGGCCCTATCCCAAGCAGAGATAGTATTATCCGTTAAGATCTGGCATCATACTTTTACAGCCCACATGGCAAACCAGATCAAGCGGCGCAACGTCAGCAGCTTGAAGCATGCGTTTGGACAACTATTTTTTGTTAGGATCAAGCGCTTTTTACTAGGCCAAAAGCTATAGCTGTTAGCCAAGGTGCAACTTTATTTTCTTATAATGTGGCAGCGCAGAGTGCACCTATTATGTGCGTTAGGGTTGGGCTGTTAGGCCCATGAGTCAGGGGAGGTGCGTGTCTAACTGCTGGTGCTGTCTCAATTCCCTTAGAGAGCAGTCTTACCCTTCCCCTACCACCGGCCCTATCCCCAGCAGAGATAGTATTACCCGTTAAGATCTGGCATCATAATTTTACAGCCCACATGGCCAACCAGATCAAGTGGTGCAACGTCAGCAGCTTGACGTACGAGAACTTCCCAGGAGGTCACCATCCCAGTATTGTTCTCACCCTTGCACGCTTAACTCAACACTCCGCACCTTTCTTCAGCTGGAAGCTAGCTAAGCTCAACTTGAGCTCATCATCGTACTGCACACGGTTGAATAGACCCATGATATGCTGCAACCAAGAGTCAGCATCCTCACTAGACTCATCCCCATTAAAAACCTGAGGACTCATCCGCTGGAACCTAGCCATCACCAGTTCCATGCTATCCATGCGGGCTGCCAACTCGTCAACATCTTCTTCACCCTGTCTATCACGCTCACGAGAGGGAAAACTGCGCTGATCCTCGTTCTGACCTCCAGAATCTTCTTGAAACTGACCTCTACCTCTACCCCTACGTCTAGGAGGCATCTAGGAAGGCACTTAACAGGATAAGATCACACAGAACAGATACATCACAAGATAATATGCAGCACAAAGATCACATAGTCATGCACAAGAAACACACAACACTGTGCCTAGACTCAAGTGTGATCAAACGAAATCGAGCTTATCCCAGCTTAAGCTCCGATATAAAAAATGTCAGGCCTCGTGCACAACTCAGAGTTAAACCACGCTGAAACATAGCGGAAGCAATAAAAAGTGGCTTAAAATTTTCGCTTGGCCTAACGGTTTGAAACAGATAATTTAAAATAACACAATACTTCAAATAATCCCAGTTTACATTAAGAAATAAGACAGTACAGCAAATTACAAGTACTAGCAACAATACAACAGCTGACAAAGCTACAGCTGAACAGAAACTAAAGCACAAGGCATTCCCCGGCTGACCGCACTAGTACTTAATATGCTATACGCTAACTGGGACACTCTATCCACCACATGGGGCACCACCAGCTGGATCAAAGACACGACCAGCTGTGAATTCTGGAAAACCTGTACAACAAGCAGGCAACAGCACAACAGCCCCAGAGGGACCTCGGGGTCAAACCCCAGTACAGAGAGCAACAAGAATAGCAAACGGAAAGCAAAAGATAAATATGCAAATGCTATGCAGGAGATCGAAGTACAACAAAAAGCTGGAAGCTGAGGGATCTAAAATAAGCAACTCGACAGCTGGATAACAACAACTCAACAGCTGGAGCGAACAACTGAAAGACAGTAATCACAGAATGTATACTGAGTATATGGGAGCTACCCACTCGTCTCACGTATACTGCACCAGATGCAACAATAGCTCAACCTGCTGTTGCCAACTCATGAGGTGTGGGAGCTACCCACTCCACCCATAGCGGCTAACAGTTCCAGCAGGGAGATGAGGGACTGGAGTTACCCGCGTGCCTCCAACTTTAAGGTATACGGGAGTTACCCGCTCGTCCTTAATCCCAGCATCCTGGTACGCTCAAATCGAATACAAGGCATAGCTAGCAGAACAGAGCTCAACAGCTGAATATGCGTGTATGCAAATGCAACAGCTAATATTATAACGCATGCACAATAATAACAGCAAAGAGCATACACAGCAAAGAACATATAATCTACGCTAAACCAATAGCTGTAACAAAGCTCAACATCCGTACCTTAACTTCTGAGATATACCTATCACACGCAGTTTGCCACAATGAAAGTCCTAGCAACGCAGATCCACCACCTTCTAAGCCAATACAAGCAATTACTCAAGGACTACAACTCAGAACCACAGCAGCTTGGAGCTATGATTCCACCAGCGCCAATTCTACCTTTCTATTACCACGAGAAGCTCTAACAAGCTTAAAGGCAGAATCTTTACTTACCCCAAAAAGCTAGGATGGGATGCGAAATCCGACTCTTATGCTAACAGACTAGACAAGGGAGATGCCTCTGTGATCCTCTTCCAGCTCCTCCGCTGCCTACGAAAAGGGTATGAGACGAAACGCCTTAGCAAGAGGAGTCCAATGCTACCACTCTCGCTCTCGTCGGAGCTATCTACCGAACGGCAATTGAAACGAAGAAGATTACTGTGAACAGTAACTGGGGTATCGCGACAAGATAAGGTTCACGGGAAAGATTTCTAAGTGTCGAGGAAAACAATAATTGAACGCAAGGACCAAGTACTCTATTTAAAGTCACTGCTGATTAACCGGGAAACAGATCCACCGATAATATCAGCTATCGCAACCGATATCCCAACCAACACCTGAATCTAGCATCAGCTAATTCCTTACGTCGATACCACGTTCAACTAAATCAAACGACGTCGCAAAGGGACACGTCACCTGCTACCTACTGC
The DNA here is from genome assembly GCA_001598015.1 of Dorcoceras hygrometricum. NCBI lineage: Eukaryota > Viridiplantae > Streptophyta > Magnoliopsida > Lamiales > Gesneriaceae > Dorcoceras > Dorcoceras hygrometricum. The sequence goes on along the minus strand of KQ997537.1, from coordinate 11,389 downwards.
TGATCTACTAACCAACAGCTGCTCGCTCACTCAACAGCTGATCCTTCCATCAGCAGTTGGATACGCCCACAACCCAACAGCTGAATCCTAGCGCTAAACCAAAACGCTGTCATTCGTACTAATCCAAACGACGAAGTAGAACCACACACTGCTGAAACACGCTATCATAGTCTCTACTGCTCAGCGACTGCTGATCTCGCTACAACTGCTGAATACAACTACTCAGCGACAGCTGCTGACTTCACCACTGCTGAATGCCAACATCTAGCGATAATTTGCGCTAACTACTGATCGCTGAACTCAAACACTGAAACCAAAACCCGATATCTTCTCTAAGCATATCAACTCAAAGTTGATCTCAACAAAACCCGATTAATTTACAATTAATATCATCAGCTTTTGGGTCTCACACAGTAAGGTGTAGAAGTTTAGATTTGAGCTAAGTTATGAGATGCCTTAACAGATTGAGCTCCCAGACAGTTCCTGCTGTGTTTGTCGAGACCAGCGAGGAAGCATATTTGAGAAAGCTGAGGTTGTCGTGCCTTGGTGAGATCTGTTGAGGTAGAAACTGAGCATTGAGGTACGTGTTAAGATAAAATTTATTAGTTTTGGTGATAACAAAAATAAGACAAATGCTGAATTCAAAGTTACTTCTTGACAATCAGCCGTTGCAATTAACAGCTTCGCATATTCAGATGCAAGTACTCAGCTATTGAACCGTTATTCAGATTTTGATTCAAAGGGGTACGCAATTAGTCTCTGGTTAATATTCAGCAGTTGGGTATCTACTTCAGAAGCGAGTGTATTCAGCAGTTGGGTATCTACTTCAGAAGCGAGTGTATTCAGCAGTGATATTTTCAGACGTTGGCTACAGTTGCTTTTGACTCAGCTGTGACTATTTAGGAACTATTCAGACTATGGATTACATTATAAATGGAGCTAGTATTTCAGTTGGTGAAGTATTTCAGCTGTTACAACATTCAGCTTTTGGTATATTCAGCTGTGACAGCGATTCAGCGATGAAATAGTCGTCCTATTCAAGAAATAAATAACAGTATTAAAGGGAAAACTTTAATGCGCAAACGACGAATCGTTTCAAGCGCTATCAATATTTAAATTGGAAAGAATCAATGGTGAAGATTGAATCGTACAATTGCCTGGAATTAAGGAAACACTGTCGGTGCTATTTTGGGTAAATAGTACGCATTATACAGAGGACGTTATACGGTGTTTGCACAAATATGGATAAACGACATTTTGGCTCTGACGAAGCGCAATTTACCTCTAGTGGAGCAGAATATACAATGAACATATTCAAAAAGGTATTTTGTTTCCTTGGCGAGATTTAATGACCTTTGTGGACGAAGGGTATAAATAGCTGGATTTTGAATTGAAGAATCTCTCGCTTACTCTCCTTCTCTGGCTCAATCATGATTGAAGTTATCTTCCTAAAGCTAAAACAGCTACTGGAAATTTACATTGTAGAAATTTTTCTAAGTCCAGTATCATAAATCTCGAAGAACACTTCACAGTTCAAGCCTTCACAGATATTACCTTCGAGATACATCTTTTGGTTACCTTGTGTAATCGAGTTTTATTATTAAAACCAGAAGATTTACAGTCTCAATAGCTTTGCATTCCATTGTATCATTCATTGTTGAGTCTGTAACAAACGAGCTACACAAATCCGTTTGATAGAAATTCTAAGTGTTGTATTCAGCAGTTACATCTGCTTGTTGTTGATTAGAGATTTCTAGGAGTTCATCTTGAGCGAGGCTCGGTGACTGGGCGGTTACAGAGCCTGTAAACATCAAATCTTCTAGTGGAACCTTCCTGAAAAGGAAGAAGGGGAGACATAGGATATTGATATCCGAACTTCCATAAACAAATTCTTGACCCCGAACTTTTACTTATCACATTTATTTAAGCTTTCACTGTTCACATATTAATCAACTTATTTCCGCACAATATTTGTTAGTTGAGAAATCTGATTTAATACTGAGATACCTTAAATCTGGTAACTCGGATTTAAGTTAAGCGGGTGCTTGTAAAAATCGTTTTAAAGGTTTCGAAAATTAAAAATACCAAGGATTTCATTCAACCCCCCCCCCCTTTCTGAACTCCTAGGCCTGTTTTTCGAGCCATATTGATCCTATCAATTGGTATCAGAGCTTGCGCGTCTCAGTTATTGAACAGCTTGTTGTTTGTGCTTTATTATATTCAAATATGTCTACTTCTCACAACAAAATTCCTATGTTTTCCAAGGAGGACTATGATGACTGGAAGATTCGTATGCAAGCACATCTGGCTGCTCAGGACAATGATATGTGCTCGGTCATCACAGAAGGACCGATGAAAATGATGAAGCCAAACTTGGTATTTGCTATATCTAATGGCGAGCCCCAGTATCTAGAAAAGAGCAGACATGAGTACTCCAACAAGGACAAAAATAAAGCGAATCTGGATAACGTGGCCAGGGACATTCTTTATAAGACGCTGGACAAAAACATGTTCAGCAAGATTAAAACCTGCGCCATAGCAAAGGATATATGGGAGAAGCTGACACAAATTTGTGAAGGCAATGAGGAAAGGAAAAAAAGCTGACAGTGGCTCAACAGAAATATGAGTCAATAAAGATGAAAGACGGAGAAACAATGACGGAGTTTAATGAGCGATTCAGTGCCGTGGTGATTGAGTTGACTAGCTTGGGAAAAGAGTATAGCAACCGTGAGTTGGCATTGAAAGTGATGAGAGCGTTGCCCAGGGAATGGGATGTCAAGACGATGGCCATGAGAGAATCTAAAGATCTAAACAAGCTAGAACTACATGATCTCTTTGCGAATCTAAAAGCTTATGAGTTCGAGTTGGAAACTAGAGCAGAAGCTGGATCCTCAGCATCTCAACCAACTAAAGCATTGGCGGCAACATCTGAACAGTGCTCTCCAAGAACGAGCAAGTCTGCTGAACAACTCAGCAACGATTCCATGTCCCTCTTCGTTAAGAAGTTTGGGAAATACTTGAGAATATCCTACAAACCTTCTAATCCTTATAATAATGTCCATAAAAATGATAAAGTTACAACTGATACGAATTGTTTTAATTGTGGCCGTCCAGGACATTTTGCAGCTGATTGCAATAGGCCAAAGAAGGAGGATAGATACAAAAGTGATGAGAAGAATGATGATCGAACCAAAGAGAGATCCAAGGATAGATCCAAGTATAGGATGATGAGGACAAGAACTTACAAAAGGCCCAACAGAAAGTATGATAGGATAGTACTGGTTGCAGAAGAAAGCACCAAAAGCTGGGCGGACTCATATTCTGATTCCTCATCAAGCAGTTATTCTTCAAGCGATAGTGAACAGGAGGAAGTTCACAGTCTCATGGCTGATCAAACATCTGACGACGAGGTATTCGATTTCTCTAATGTTGAATTTACACGAGAGGACCTAATCAGTGCACTAAATGATATGGTCCAAGAGTACCGTAAGCTTTCTCGCACATTCGAGGAAGTTAAGGCTGAAAACATTGATTTGAAAAATAGTTCAGTTGAACCAAGTACTGTTCAACTTGGTGAAGCTGACAGTTTAAAAATCGAGTTGAGTAAGCTGAAGGCTGAGAATGAATTGTTGAGATCAAAGTCCTGTGAGCTAAAGTCTGAAATTGAAAAATTAAATTTGATAATGAGCTCCTGGACCCAGTCTTCTATCTCTCTAGACAAGCTGTGTGAGATTCAGAAGCCAACGAATGACAAAACTGGCTTAGGTTTCAATACTGGTGAAAGCAGCTCTGGAGAGACTTGTACTCAATCAAATCTAGCACATGACAAGTTCAAAAAGATGAGCTTTGTCAAAGCTAGTGTGATACATGATCCATGCGAGTCGGTACGGTATGATGACCAGATCTCAAATGAGCTTTGTCAAAGCTAGTGTGATACATGATCCATGCGAGTCGGTACGGTATGATGACCAGATCTCGGACCTATTGAATAAGAAAGGAAAAGCTGGTATTGGCTATGACAGACCCGAGAGTTCTAAGTCTGGTTGGCTAAAGAACAAACTTGACAAGGAAAAGGCAAAAGCTGGATCCAAGTAATTTGTTCAGAACCAACAAAGACGTGGCTCTAAGAAGGTTAAGTCTGAATGGGAAAAGGTTAGGCCCCGTAGAGATCTAAATGGTCAGAATACCAAACCAAAGCTCAACAGACCTCACAATATTTCAGCACAGACCCTTATGGACTATCATACTGGGAAAGCTGTCAAAGTAATTCAAGTATGGGTCCCGCAAGGGGTGATCCTATTTGGACCCAAGTAAAATTGGGTACCAAAATCTGTTTTTTTTATGATTGCAGGATAACAGGTACAAAGCTGTTGATGAATCAACGATATGATACCTGGACTGCGGCTGTGCAAGACATATGATTGGAAACCCAAAGCTGATAACAGATACGACACCTCACAGAGGAGCAAAAATAGTCTTTGGTGACAATGCTCATGGTAACACTGTGGGTAAGGGTAAGCTTATCCACGGTAACATTTCTATATCATATGTCTTAGTTGTTGATAACTTGCGTTATAATTTGATTAGCATTAGTCAGCTATGAGACAAGGGTTACATAGTTAATTTTCAACAGCACACATGCACAGTTCAGAGTCCAGAAGGACTGACTGTATTGGTAGGTAAAATATCGGAAATACCTACATTATCAATTGGTCAGAACCCATGTGATCTAAACAAATTTGCTTAGCAGCCAACTCTCCAAGAGGTGGTTGTGGCATCAGCGAATGAATCATCTAAACTTTAAAACTCTTGCTCATTTGAGTCAGCATGAAATGGTTTCTGGTCTTCCCAAAATCAATTTTTCTAAAGACAAGATCTGTGCCGCATGTCAACTTGGTAAACAAATCAAATCTACTTTTAAAAAGAAAGGCGGTAAACATTCTTCCCGAAGCTTAGAGATTTTACATATGGATCTCTTTGGTCCTATTCCCATAACTAGCTTAGGGGGAACGAACTACACCCTAGTTGTTGTGGATGATTTTACAAAATTCACTTGGGTGCTGTTTTTAAAAGCAAAATCTGATATCGCTGACCAGCTGATATGTCTTTTAAAACATTTGCAAAATGACAGATCTTGTACAGTCAACAGAATAAGAAGTGATCGTGGTACTGAATTTTTAAATCATAAATTAACTTCTTATCTAGAAGACATTGGGATAAAGCATGAGCTTTCAGCAGCTAGAACTCCTCAGCAGAACGGGCTTGCTGAGAGGAGAAATCGTACTTTAAAAGAAGCTGCTAGATCTATGATTGCTTTTAATTTCACAAAAATTCTGGGCAGAAGCAGTTAACACAGCTTGCTACACTCAGAACAGATCTATGATTATTGCACGGTAAAACCCCATATGAGATCTGGAGTGGCAAGAAACCTGATACTTCATATTTTAGGGTGTTTGGGTGTAGATGCTTCATTCATAATAATAGTAAGAAGCACCTAACAGCTTTTGATGCAAAATCTGATGCACGTATATTCCTAGGTTACTCAGCAGTGAGCAAGGCTTGTCGAGTATTCAACAATAGAAGTCTAACTGTTGAAGAGTCAGCACACGTTTTCTTTGATGAGACAAGTTTTAGATCCAACTCAGCTGTGAGCCTTAACGATCTATGTACACGTCTAGAATCATCCAGCATTGATGACTCAGATGATGACGTGGCACCACAAAGACATTCAGCAGAGATGGAACCAGCACCGGACACACCGTGCAACAATGCACAACAAGATCTGACAGGTAATCCAAATCCAGTAGTCATCGATTTGACTAACGTTGACTCAACGTAGGATCAGATCTCTCCAAGTGTGCCTGCTGCTGGAGCTCAAGCGAAAAATGCACAAGATGCTCAAATAGATGTTGCTCAAACAGATGTTGCACAAACAGATCTTGCCATACATAGACCAACATTTGAAGAACCAGTTGCGAGTGCTTCACATCATTTGGCATCTAGAAAAACATCTGAAGCACAAGCCAGCAACGCAAATCATCAATTTGTGACAGACAATCCAGATGTGGCTATCCAGCAAGACATTCAAGCAGAACAGGAAGCAAACCCAATTGGACTTGATCTTTGGTGGAATAGAAATCATCCACCTGAGCAGGTCATAGGTAACATCGAATCTTGTATTCGCACACGAAGCCAGCTATTGCATGATCATTTTGATTCAGCTTTCATCTCGCATATAGAACCTAAACAAATAGATGAAGCCTTAGCAGACCCAAGCTGGGTAGAATCTATGTCAGGAGGAATTAAATCAGTTTAAGAGAAAAAACGTATGGCAACTTGTACCTAGACCTTCAAATCATTCAGTTACAGGAACACGATGGGTCTTTAAGAACAAACTGAATGAAGATGGAATAGTAACGAGAAATAAAGCTAGACTGGTAGCTCAGGGTTTTAGGCAAATGGAAGGAACAGATTTTGATGAAACTTTTGCCCCTGTAGCTAGATTAGAAGCTATACGCATGTTTCTTGCATATGCTGCATTCAAAGAATTTAAAGTATTTCAAATGGATGTTAAGAGTGCATTTCTCAATGGCATCTTAACATAGGAAGTGTATGTTGCACAACCTCCTGGCTTCGTAGATCATACATATCCAAACCACGTTTATAAATTGGATAAAGCTCTGTATGGGTTGAAGCAAGCACCCAGAGCTTGGTATGATAAACTGTCCAAATTCTTAATCACGCATGATTTCACTATAGGCACAGTTGATAAGACACTGTTCAAATTTGTTAAAGCTGATCATGTCATATTGGTACAAATCTATGTTGATGATATTATTTTTGGGTCAACTAATCCCAAATTGTGTCAAAATTTCTCTAAGATGATTCAGGACAAATTTGAGATGAGTATGATGGGCGATCTCACATTCTTTCTGGGCTTACAAGTTCGACAGCTGGAAAATGGAATTTTCATTAACCAAGCTAAGTATACGAAAGAACTGCTGAAGAAATTTGCCATGGACAACTGTTCAGCAGTAGCGACCCCAATGAGCTCATCAATCAAGCTAGAAAAAGACGAAGCTCGTACTGCCATTGAGGTATCTTTATATCGTGGTATAATTGGCTCCCTGCTGTACTTAACTGCTAGCAGACCAGACATCATGTTTGCTGTCTGTATGTGTGCTAGATTTCAAGCAGAGCCTAAACAGTCGCATTATATTGCTGTGAAAAGAATTTTGAAATACTTAAAAGGAACATCCAACGTGGGTCTTTGGTATCCCAAAGACTCAAGTTTTCAACTAATCGGTTATAGTGATGTAGACTATGCAGGATGTCGAATTGATCGCAGGAGCACAAGTGGAACTTGTAAATTCTTGGGAGATCCCTTGATTCCTGGTTCAGTAAGAAGCAAACATCTATTGCAACGTCCACAGCTGAAGCATAGTACTTAGCAGCAGGAAGCTGCTGTGCTCAGATCTTATGGATACAACACCAGCTTAAGGACTATGGCATTGATGCTTCTGAAGCGCTTATTCTCTGCGACAACACCAGTGCTATTGGTATCACTCAAAACCCTGTGCTACATTCAAGAACAAAGAATATATACATCAGGTATCACTTTATAAAGGACCACGTGCTAAAGAAAGACGTCAGGCTGGAGTATGTGTTGACTGAGCAGCAAGTTGCTGACATATTCACAAAGCCTCTACCATACGCTAAGTTTTCTTATTTTTGAAATATATTAGGTCTCCTAGAATTGCCTTGAATTGTCTGTACGCTAACAATTTGCAGGTTGACAGCTGTTTCTTAACTCAGCTGCGAGTCTTTTGTTCAGGGGGAACGCCAAGACCTTCAGCTGAGGCAATCATATTGCGTTGGGAGGATCTTAATCGTAGGGGGAACCAGGACCTGAATTGTTAAGTGCTACGTCAGATGAATATGTGGGATCTGGATACACTCAGATGCCACATATACACAGCTGATGCTTATTTGTGATCAGATCCTGATCTACCCTCAACTATATATTAAACCAGCTGTGACGTTATACAATATTGGCGCACATTTTTTACGTTTCACTGTATGATTAAAATATTTGAAAAATCATTTTAAAATAATTTTTTATTTTGCAATTTTGAAAATCTTTTCAAAATCATTTCAAAATATTGTACGCGCCGTCGGATGATTGACACGTGATTTGTCATCATGCGAAAAGTCACATCCACATTTTCTCTCTCCAGTAACTTTCCGCTTTCCTTGAATATATTACGGTGTTTCCTATTTACCCATTCACTTACCCTGCACATAACTACTCTTCAGTATTCTTGTGCCTCGTACTCTCTTTGTGTTTTCTCTTGCTATATTTTTCAGGCGTACTCTCAGTTCTTTCAACAAATCTGAAATGGCAGGTTCTCTGTTTTCCAACATCGTTCACGTTTGCTTCGACTCTGTCCTCTCCATGGAAAACCCCAGTATGGTATTGATGTTTGAAGCCCTAATGGCATCTGGTCTAAAGGGATTTCTCGGGTGTCCAACAGTCCTTTACGAAGCTGCCTTGGTAGAATTCATTGAGAACGCATCCGTCAGGGATGGTGTGGTGATCAGTACTGTTGGAGGAAAACAGGTGGAAATATCTTAGGAGTTGTTTGCTAGTTCGTTTGAGTTTCCAGTTGATGGGTTGACAGATTTGTCTGATGTTCCGAAGGATATATTTTTTGATGCGAGAAGAATATTTTCTCTCTCTGGTGAACAGGTGAGCTCTTCCGGCAAAAAGCGGGAGACGAAAACTGAGTTTCGCCTTCTGAGTGACATTCTGGCGAAAACTATTTCTGTGAAGGCTGGGTCTTTTGATGCGGACACCCGGGAAAGGTTTTTGATGATGGCTGCTATAAACAGTGGAGTGAAAATAAACTGGATCAGGTTGCTGTTCAATATCTTTAAAGATATGGTGACTCCGGGATCGAAGCAAGCCAAGGGCTACGCTATTCAAATTTGCTTACTCTTGAAAAATGTTCCTGATTTGGCACTGAGAGATTCCAATGAGTTCCCTGCTTCTAAAATCTTGACTGACAAGACTGTCCACCGATACATTGCTATTAATGATAAGCTTGAATTGGAGGATGTATCGCGGGTGAAAAAGACACTAGGTAAAAGGGCTATGTCTAGGAAGAGAGAAGCTGCTGTTGATAAACCGGTAGTGAAGAAGAAGCGGACTTGTGTTGAAAAAGTCTCTGCTGTTACTGCCAGTCCAGAACTTGAGGCAGTACCTATTCAAACTGTTGCACCAATCTCAACCATGCCTGCTTCTGCACCAAAACGTAAAATTCAGAAGAGGAAGAGAAGGTTGGCACTAGTTTCTGCTGATGAAATTGTTGCAGAACCAACAGCTGTTGCTGTAGTTGCTGTTGACAATCCCGTGCCAACTGATGCAGATGTAGTTGATGAAGGGGTATCCACTGCTGATGATGTGGATAACATCATTGAGCATGTAATTGCTGAAACCGCTCAGCTGGAAACAGAGGAGGAAGTAACAGTTGTTAGTAGACCAGATGTTGGAGATCAGGAGGAACCAAGAGCTGATGAGATGGAGCATTGGTATAATCTGTCCTACGAGGAATTTGTTGCCAGTGATACTAATAGGAGATTTGAAACAGCCAGTGATACTGATGGAGAACCGGAAATAGTTGTTAGTGGAACATTCGTACAGGAGCAGACGGTTCAAACAACTGCTGTTGAGAAGAAAACTGATGATGAATCATTGTCTCTTGAGGAAACGTTGTTGACAATTTCCGAGGATTCAATCCTACCATTTGATGCTGGAGAGATTACCAAATTCAGTTTAGCAAGGGGATTTGGATCACAGGAGTCAATGAAGGGGACTGGTACAAAGCCAGTCTCCCCAAGATTCCTACTTATACTAAGGGGAAGGCACCCCTTAAGATAGTAGATCCAATTCGAGGGTAATCCAACCAAAGAGATTTTTACTTTGATATGTGTCGATGTCGACTTTCTTGGCAAACCTATCTGATACAAAAGAATGAGTTATACCGGAATCTAATAATGCTAAAGTAAACATATTGGCAACAAAATCTTACCCGTCGCTGCCAAGGTATCTGTTGGAGTTTCTTCTGCTGTCATTATATAAGATCTACTAGTGATAAGTGGTCGCTTCTGAGAACAATCTCTAGACATGTGGCCCGGCTTTCCACAGGTATAACACACCTTCTGACCAAAAAGACACTGGCCTGTATGGTTTTTCTTACAAATTGGACATGGAGGCCTAATACCTGAATTAAGGACAGCAGAGATAGGCTGAACAACTAATGGTCCTTTTTCTTCAGACTCCTGCTGATTATTATTCGGTTTCTTATTTTGCCTACGGTCCTTCTGTTGAAAAGCTTGTCTTTTCAACTGTCTATCTTCTTCAATTGCTTTCCAGTCTTGTTCTGCCCATAGGGCCTTATTCACAGCTGATCTATAATCTACGGGTTCTGCCAATCTAACATCATGCCTAATCATCGGCTTCAACCCATGAAAGAAATGTTGTACCTTAATATCTGCATTTGTCCCAATCAAAGGAACAAAATAACAACCTCTCTCAAATTTGCGGATATAATCCCGCATAGACATCTCTCCCTGCTGAGGTCTCTGTCTTCTAAACCTCTCCTGTGGATTTTCACGACTAACTATTCTTCCTTAGGTTTGACCATTACCATTAGTGGTTTGGTCAACTAAGCGCTCTAACAGCTGAGCCATGGTATTGAGAACGGGGTTCATTCCGTCAGATTCGCTACCTCCTTCTGTAAAACTTCTTCTTCCTCTACCTCTTCTTGACATATCTGTAAGGGTAGCCCAAATCCACCACAAATCTATATGAGAGATTACTTTATGCTAAAACATGAATTAAAACTCACAAATTTATAAGCGGTTGGAGAGATCTGCTCAGACTGGAAGTGTGTTTATCTCAAGGACCATGCTCTGATACCAATTGTAACGACCCGATTTTTTCTCAAAAGAAATTTAGAAATTTGGGGTTCGAATTGAAAGACCCAAAAATTTCAATCTTAACAAACATAAAAGTCGTTACTAAAATTGTGGACTAAATTGCGAATAAACACAATTCATTGCTGCTGAAATGTGAAACGAACGAAACAATGACGTGAGCGGAAGTAATACCAAAATCTGATAAATACTTTTCACGATTAAGGAAAGAAATCAGCTTTAAGGGTGTATATCAACACAAAACTAGATCCCCAGCCGAACGTAATAACATACACGGAACTGATACAACATCTGATAGAAATTCGAAATAAGTATAATTAGAAGTCTGAACGGATTTATATGTTCCACTGAACTAGGAATCTGTTATAATACAAAAACACTACAACTGAAG
>KQ997529.1:96418-107335 GCA_001598015.1 Dorcoceras hygrometricum | reverse complement strand
TACAGCGTCCGATGTTTGTAGTTGAGGATTGCAGTAGTTTTGCAAACAACCCAATTTACATTATTTTATATTTGTTTTATTTTACTTATTTTAAAAAAAGCCCAAAATCAAGAGAATATTTTGGGTATATATAAATTTTAAAATGGGCTTGCATTGAAACTTTGATACTGGGCTTTCCTTTAAACTTTTTATACTGGGCTTGCTTTCAAATTAGGGAGTAGGGCCCAATTTGGTTTCAATCTATCTTCAATTGGAGCGCTGTAGTTCCCGGAGTCGTATTCAATTGTAAGATACGATTTTAGCAGACTTTCGGACTCTTCTTCCCCAGTAGAACGTGGTCGGAGCCCCGGTTGCGGCGGTCAAGATTTGCCTTGGAGTCACTCCGATCTCGAAGGTGATGTTATGTTCATTTATGAAATTATGAAAGTTACTAATTAAGTCTAGCTCGTCAGATAATGAAATAGATTGTTTTTTAATATTGTATTTCAAATTAAAGTTTTTTTACTGTTCTTATTTTGACGTTGCAATTAATAGTCATGCATTTTTTCTATTTTTCATAAGATTAATTGAAAAACCGGCTTGCCGATTGGATTCAGAATCTCTGTTTGTTCCCGGGAGGAACAAACGGGGTGGAATCACGTGCCGTTTTTCTTGACACTAAATTCCTTTAAAATTTAGTATCATCGGAGCTCAGTTCCCGGGTAGTTTCTTCAATTGGAGCGGAAAGATGAAGCTGAATGTCGACGCTCTGCGATATCTCTCCAAAGATGATTTTAGGGTTCTCACCGCTGTCGAAATGGGCATGCGAAATGTTTGTTTCGTTTTCTTTTTTCCTATGATTTGTTTATTGTTTAATTATAATTACAGTTAGAATTAAGGGGTTTGTTTTTGCTGGTTTAGCATGAAATTGTGCCATGGGAGTTGATAGACCGAATCGCGTCCCTCAAGTAAGTGCCTGTTGTTCCAAGGTTTTTAGTATTGTTTTGATAACTCAAAATTGTGTCTACTAATCTGAGTTTATGCCTATGTCTTCTCTTATAGGCATGGGGGTACTTATAAAGTTTTGAGGAATTTGCTTAAGCACAAGCTATTGCATCACGACTCTTCCAAATGTTTGCACCTTCCCCGTCTTTCTTTTTAAGTTCTTTATGTTTATAAGCATTTTGAAGGTTATTATTATTGCTATGATTTCTGATCAGCTTCAAATATATTACTCTATTTATCTTTTCCTTCACTAAAATCTGATTCTACTGAGTTGTATCCTCGGCAGATGATGGGTTCCGGCTCACTTACTTGGGGTATGATTTTCTCGCCATAAAGACATTGGTTAATCGTGGAGTTTTCGATGCTGTTGGCCGTCAAATCGGTGTGGGGAAGGAGTCTGGTACATTCCCCTAGCAGTTTATTCAAGTTTTATTGTTTCCCTATCTTTAACACTCAAGAATTTTTAATTTTCTCTTTTGTTAAAGATATATTTGAGGTTGCTACAGAAGATGGTACCATCCTTGTAATGAAGTTACACAGGCTTGGTAGGACTTCGTTTAGGGCAGTCAAGTCTAAACGTGATTATTTAAGGCATCGAAGTAGCTATAATTGGCTGTACTTGTCACGACTAGCTGCTCTTAAAGAATTTGCCTTTATGAAGGTTTCCTTATATTTATTTAATATTTCACTTTCCTATTTATTTCCTTCTTGGAAGAAACAAATAGTGTTGTACTTCTGCTACTCACATTGAGTTTGTTTTGTTTACTTTTACTATTCTCTACAGGCTCTGGATGAACATGGCTTTCCTGTTCCACATGCTGTGGATTGCAATCGGCATTGCGTTATTATGTCACGCATCCAAGGTTATCCGCTGTAAGTGATATTTACTTGTCTCGTATTGGCCATATGTGTTAAGAATTTTGTCTGGAACTCTGCCACGAATTCAGGTTTTGATACCTTGTCTCCAAATGAGAAAAGGATACAAGATATCATTTCTTGTTCTCTTTGGTCACATTACCACCTCAAAAGAACACATAAGTTATATTTTACCAGTTATAGAGTAAATTCTGTTCTTTGGAGGTGAGTAAAAACTATAGCTGAAAGAGCACATAATAAAGTTTTGGTGAAATTTGTATTAAGTTTGCGGCTATTTGTGAGAAAATCATCTATAGCTGAAAGAGCGCATGATAAAGCTTTGGTGAAATTTGTATCGAAATTGTGGCTGTTTGTGAAAAAAAACCATTTATTTTAGTGGTTAATAGACCAGATAGATTATATGCTGGGCAGTGACGATGTTGACTGTGATTTATTGCGGCTGATTCCTTCAATGAAAGTTGAGTTTGAACTACTTGATTTAGTTCGGAAATCAAACAGTAAAGGTGTGAATGGAAGGTGATACAAATTAAAAGTGTACTCCAGTTTGTAGAAATTTGTTTGGAAACTTTATTGTTGTGCTTGATCTGGTAAAAGTTGATGTCTTTTTGAGTTCTCAGACACCTATGGGTCTGATTAGCCTAAATGGTGCAATATGGTAGATTCGTAGTTACGATTCTCCTTTTGCTATCTATTCAAGATTCGTAGTTACTATTCTCCTTTTGCAATCTATCCAAATTGAAAAGGTTAGCTCGCTAAGTATTCTTAGATTGTAATTTTATATAAATTTGTTAGGAAACTTATTATTGGGCCCAGTCAACTAGGACTTGAATTTTATTTTTTTTTGGCTTTTTAAAGAGCCATGACTTCTATCAGCTGAGTTGGCATGCAATTATGGTAGTTTCTGTTCTCTTTTGTGAATTATCAAAATGGATACCCAACTAAATATTTTTTGTATGGAGCATATATTGATTAACTTCTCTTTATATGTGCCTTATTGTTTTAGCTCTCCGATCCTTTTTGAAATTGTGCTCTTCAATAAAGAAAGAAAGAAAGTAGTGTCATTTGTCTGTTACTTTTAAGGAATATTCTGAAAATTGAAAGGAAAAATCACTTTTAAGGATCTGATGATGTGTTCAATTAGAGCTGGCTATATGATCATGTTTCATACAGTGTGCAGGTCAAACAATTTCAAAACCCAGACGTGGTTTTTGAAACAATCCTCGGTCTCATTGTGCGTTTAGCAGAACATGGGCTAATTCACTGTGATTTCAATGAATTCAACATTATGGTAAGTACTGCGGGGTTTCATAGCACATTTCCTTGAATATTTGTAGCTCAATGTAATTCATCTCCTTTGTTTATTGATTAATCTTCAGTTTGTTTCTCTGGTTCGAGTTGCTTCCTTTTTTGTCCATTTTGCTTCTCTCAAATACAAGCTTGGTGGTCTCAGAGGCATAATCTTCATGTTCTATTGTATTTTTCATGGTGTGCAGATCCTGATTCTTTTTTTCTTTCGTTTTTGATGATATTTAGGTTGATGATGATGAGAAGGTCACGATGATTGATTTTCCTCAAATGGTTTCAGTTTCTCATCGAAATGCGGAGATGTATAATGATTTTACCATCTATATACTCTCACTTTCTGCAGTCTTTTTTGTTAACTTAAGGATGCTAATTGCACCGTCATCATTGATAAACTTTAGATTTAATTCCTTCATTTTGTCCTTCAGGTACTTTGACCGTGATATTGAATGCATTTTTAAGTTTTTTGGAAAGAGGTCAGTGGATTATTTCAAAGGCTAATACCCGAGTTCTGACACTGAAATTTGTAAAAGCACTATCATATTGCTTGGATAGCAATTGAATTTTCAACACAATGATTTTCGTGCAATTTGAATGTGGGTAAATTATATTTTCTTTGACTATTTCTTATATTATTCTATGATATTTTCCATTAGATTCAATCTCTCCTTTAATGAACCTGAAGTTGCGAATGATGACGATTTAGAAGTAGACTCAGATGAAGGTTGCAGGCCTCAGTTTTCAGACATAAGGAAAGTTTCTGGATTCCTGGACAAGGAACTTGAAGCAAGCGGTTTTACTAGGAAGGATCAAGATGACATTGAGAAGGTGCTAAAATAACTCCTTTCAATTGATTTTTTCCCCTTCATTTAAGCTTTTGAATTAAACTTCCTTCCACTTTGCTGTACCAAAGGCCATCACCAGCTGCGAATCTCAGTGGCTTAGTTTTCTCTAATTGTCCCAGTTCTACTGAATTAAGTGGCTGAAATCTATTTCAAACATTCTCGTTTGAGCTCTACCTGCATTATGCATGATTACTTTGATTTTGGATTATTGTTTTTCCTTTTGACTTTTTAGATATTCATTGGTCTTGTGATCCCATATGCTTTTTCCAGATTCAATCTGTTTTGATGAAATAAATTTTAATCCGCTCATTATGACATTGTTTACATTTATGTAATTAAACTGCTCCTTTGGTGAAAGTCTCACGGTATGTTGCTGCCCTCGTAAAAAGAATGAAGAAGCTTGTACTACAAAAGAACTACAATTTTATCATGTTGTAAAATAACTACAATTTTTATCATGCTTCCAGTTTCTTACCCGGGGAAAATTAAAGTAAAATGGACTGGTGATTATTTTCTAAGGAATGATATAACTGATCTTGAATCTATTACTTTTAGTTAGCTGAGTATATGATTTGAATTACATTTTATTATGGCTGCTCTAAAAGCTTGTTCTCTTGGCTATTTTTTATAGTTCATTGACGTTGATGTTGAGAAGGATCCAAGTTCAGATTCTGAAGGAAGCGATGATGGAGACACCCTTAAAGGGGCTATTGAAGGCAGCTTATCAAATTTTGAGTCCTTGTGTTTGAATGGAAAGGTTATTCTTCAGTTATTTATATATAATAGGAGGTTATTCTGTATTTACTTCAGATCCTCAGATTCTGGCAAGCTTGTGGGTGAATATTAAGAATATATTAGCTTTGCTTCTGAGCAAGTGAACCAAAAATTGTATTTCAGGAAGGAGATCTTAAACTTGACTGTAGTGAAGATACTTGCGGGGGAAATATGCAAATAGGACACGAAGCCACGGAAGATGGGCTAGCTGAGCCCAAAAATGATGCTAGGGTTGAAACCCCAGCTGGATGTGATTCTGGTTCAGAAGAAGAAGAACAGGAACATGATAGCAAAAACCCGGAACTGATAAAACGTCTAAGTAAACAACGAAAACGTGCAGTTCAGTCAGCTCGTGGGAGAAGGAAGGCTATAACTTCGAGAAACACTTACAAGGACAAAGGTGGGAAGTCCTCTCATAATTCAAAGATCCACAAGCAGCTTAGCAGCTGGTGACATATGCTTCAAATGGAGTGAACCAGTGGTGACATAATTTGATTATTATAGCACAAGGTATGATGCACAGACGGGCTTTTTTACTTGCGAGATTTGAAATAGAAGCAAAATCACGTACAATTTTGATATGCAGATGTTATTATCAACAGGTTGTGTTTGATGATATTTCGATTTTGTAGTGAATATTTTAGATTTATTTATATAATCGATTGTGTCTGAGCATTACAATTTACAGGGACCGACTGATTGTACATATACATGGGCCAAGAAATTTATATAATTTTTTCCCCCAATACCTAGATTTCACATATCATAGGAGAGTTAGAACAATTTTATAAATTTAATTACCTAACTTGTCCTATTTGTAATAAGCCTTTCTACGTTCATCTGGTATGTCATAAAGTTTCCTCGAGTATTCAGACATTTTGACTTACTAGTGAAGAGTCCGTGCATGAGCAAAAAGCACGCACATAAAAATAGATTTTTTATGATCAATTAATTATCCTATTAAATTTAAGATAATATACGTATTTATATTGAAAATTTGAACCGAACATTGTTAAAACAAGTTGATAGAAATATAGGATCGAAAGTTCGATTTGGATCAGAACACGAAAGCATTCATATATCACTTAATAGGATCGTAAAACATGGTTTAGAGTTTTGAGGGGAGTGAATAAGCTCTTTTGAAAACCTTTTGTTTTTTAAACTATTTTAAGATCAACTTCGTTAAAAGCTAAGTCATGTACTCAATCTGATCTGCTTGTGAAATAAATAATTTATGTGGAAAGAACATAATTGAGCAATGAATTAAAAAAGATTTTGTATGCAAACTGAAATAATAAAAACAGAAGAGAGCCGAGCTTGTTTATGGAAGTTCGAAGCAATGCTTCTACGTCTCACCTTCTTCCAAACTGGAAGAATTTTCACTAAAAGATTTTAATGTAGAAGACACAGTATCCTAATCCACTCAGTGAGGCAACACTCGATCTGAACTCCTCAATCGACAAACAGCTCGCAGGCTATCAAATCTCAAATGCAGCACGCATGCTATGGAAATAAATTTGAGAAAGACTTTTGATAATGTAATGTGTTCAATACAAAGCCTATAGTATTCAACACTCAACTGAAATACTTTACAGAAGATTCAAATGAAAAATAATGAAAAACAATCTCTGATTGAAAGGAAAAATTCGCATGTATTGTTGCATTCTCAAATTGCGTTTTTGTTCAAATATCATCATGTCTCTCATGCACTTGTCCTTCCTTTTATACTTGAAGATTCAAATGGTAACAAATATATCTGTAGACTCAATCGTTGAATCCTTGTCTAGGCATTTAATGATCGTCCTTTGATCGTATAGCTCCACTAAATTTTTCTCCAAAATAGCAAATCTTGTATGCAGCTAGAGTCTGACACATCTGATATACGTTGAAAAACTTATCCGCTACACACCTTTTGTCAAGTTATTGCCTCGAAGATTGCTCTTTCTCTTTCTGTTTTGTTCTGAGATGGACCTGATTTGATCTACAAAGCCGAACCAGCTCGCAGAGCCACTGGTGTGTTTCATGCGCAATCCGGTTGCCTTGTTGCGTGTTGTTTATCTTTCAAAAATCTTTGAATGTACGCAAGTTGATGGTTCGGTGTCTTTGGCTATGTGAGAGCCTACGTGAATTGTGTAAGAGCTTACGAACACCCCCGATTTTCGATTCTATCAATGGGGCTTAGATATCAGTCTCCATATCACATGTTTTAGGATATTAATGCCACATGTCAAGTTAATTCTAATACTTGAAAAATTGGAATCGGATTTTGTCAATAGCAACCGACAAGATCCACCTCAAAATAAATTTTAAAATATTTAGGTGTTTATTTGTCCACCTCTAAACACAGATTCCGACATCCACCTGTATTAGTATACTATCATATCAAGTGGGATATTTAGTTTATTCATTAAAATATCACACAAATATATTTATAATTTTGACCAATAAATAAGTCATAGGTATGTATTTAGAGTAATATTATAATATTTATGCATGATATATATTTGTTACTGACGTAGCCAACGTACACTCAAAATTCTTCTTTTTATTTATATTATAAAGTTTAATTATAATTTTTTGTTAAAAAAATTTTTTTTTTTGGTTGAAATTTTAATAATGACAATAATTTTATAAAAAATAAATATTTGAAAACTCAAGAAATCGACTGTATTAATAGAGAGTGCGGTTTATATACCTCCAATAAACGGTAACATATTATTGGAGATAAGTTTGCGAGCCATTTGATGTAAAATGTGGATTCTAAGTATATTTATTTATATGCATTATTTCTGATCGTTTACACAATATCTATTTTTAATTATCCAAGAGGATCAGTCGATTAACTTTGGTCGATTAACTTATGTTATTAGTTAATAAAAGTGATATTGTGGACGGCCATATGGGCGTCTGGATATGCTCAGTCGAACATCATATCAATTTTCTATGATGTTCGGCTGAGCATCTCCAGGCGCCCATAACAGGCGCCCACAATATCGGACCTTATTAGTTAATGTAGAGAGGAAAGTCCGCCAGTTGAGACACCCAAACCAATGCAACAAAAAAAATGTATACACTCAATCTCCTATCGCCAACCTTATAGTTGGTGTAGAATTGAGGCTTATCTCCAATTTATTTCTTCTTCCGACCATGGGAGAAGTTGAAGTGAAATGATTTGGATGGTCGAATAGTGTATTCAGTGCATCCTTTCGTGCTTGGATTACAAGGATTCGAGGAAGCCATGGCTTGCTCGAATTCGCAATACAGAGATACACACCAAACACAGGCAAACGTAGTCAGTTTATGATGTTCCCAATATTTGACATCAGATCGCATGAGACATGCTGTTGAATACTTGCAAAAGGACCAGCACTTTTTCTTATCAGCGCAAAAATGTAGGGTCCAACTTTCTGTTGATCTGAGAAAGCAAAGAATGGAGCTTGTGAGGCTACCAGTTCTCAGATAATAGGCGAAGAATGATGTTCAACCGGCACTACTTCTTCCAAGTGCAAAATGCGGTAATCTTGATTGTTTGACATAGCTTTCATGAAGGATATACGAATATTTCGGGACGCATGAGAATCACGTTTAATGATCCTAGATGTATAATGTCTCATTGGGCTAAATAAAAAAATATAGCAATGGGACAATATACAACCCTCTTAAAGGCACAAAGCCAGTTTTCCATGTCCAGAAAATATCCAGCATTGAATATTATGATAGAGTCAACTTGGATTGAAGGATTTGATTTGGAAGAATGGGTTTGACTGAAGGAACGCATTTAAAAGTGCGCTAATTTTAATCTTGTCCATCCAATCAAGTGAAAGACCGATCTAAGCACAACCTCTGTTATTTGTAATCACACCACCCATCAACTAAGCTGATTTATCTATCAAAACTACCATTGCATGATGTGATGTTGTGCTGTCACAGAACTCTTTTCCAAGATCAGGGCGATTAAAAGGTTGATCAAGAAAATAACATAGCTACCAGATGAATGTAAATGCTTAAATTCCCCTAGCAGATCAAGGTTACACCATTTAATACCACCATGCCTTACTTAAAATTTAGCAGCTGAAACAAAAGAGATACATCTAGTTTTACTCTTTTGTAAATATGTTGACATAGAAACCAGACGTAAACAGGGGGTTTAGGATGAGTTCTTCTAGAGGCTGGAAAAAACAGCCATCCTATTGTAAAGACGTATGGTAATATCGAATGTACTAAAACTATTCCTATCCAATGAAGAAGCATAAACTGGTCGCCAAAATATCGACAGCTGAATGCATCTGTAGTTAGTATTTGACAAGATAGGTATGTGACGCCGTTTGCACTTGGCTCAATAATAAGAACAAGGCTAACCCTTCACATTGTAAATCCCCAGGCCTTGAACCATGTTATCTCGGGGATTTCCTGATTGTGTCTCCGCCAATTGGTCTTTCGCAATTTGAAAGTCCCGGCACTCCGCAGAGCAAAATGCACAGAGGTTGCTGCATCGTTAACATGAAAACTTGAGCAAATATAACGCACAGAATACATAATCTAGAGAATCTTAGGCAGATAGTTTTGTACATGACATGTGATAATGCGAGATGCATCAAGTCATGTACACTGAATTAATTGATGGACCAACGTTGGATTAGACACATTGTCATTTTATATGTGATCCAATGATCAAATTGCAAAGATATATTATCATCAAGATGAAAAATTGTAAGGATCACATCGGACCGTTTCGCAACGGTAAAATTCAAGTTCCTGATGAAGAAATAAAAAATAAGGATATCAAACACGCGCATTAGATTCTTGAAGGGCAAACAGCATATAGCGCCCCCAATGAGAATCTAACAACAAATATTACGCTATATGATCTCTCACGACCTTGTGCTTATAAAAATGGAGCAAAACAAATGGCTTAAAATATGCCTCCTTTTTTACAACACGTGGTCGAGAAAAGCCTTTTCATGTTACATAGGGATTACCAAGTTAATTGACTTGTAAGACAACAAACCCCCTAGTCAATGATGCTGATTCCACAAAGCAAATAAGGGAAGCCTTAGAAAAGAAAGATAAAAGACATCGATAGAAAAAGTACAAAACCGCGATTGATTCACAAAAGAAAGAAGCAAACAGCAACATTCCAATGATCTTTTCATAGAATAGAAATAAATAATCAACGATCAGTTTCACAAAATACCTATACATGAAGACTTCCGAGTTCTGCGGTATCCTCTTCTGGCAATAGTGACATTTCTCCAGAAAACCGCCCATTTTAAGCTGATCAGATTCAGCGGCACTCTGACGCACCACCGCGTTCACGACCTTCGGCTGTAACTGCTCGTCGGCGTCGGCTTCGGATGGCTTCATGACCTTGGTGGGGCTAAGGGAAGCAGAGGCGTCGGTTTCCATAGGCGTCGAGTGTTGAGTCGATGAACTAGCGTGTCGGCTGCGCTTCGACCGCATCTTTACGTTGTTAAATGGAAGCTGAGCTAGGGTTTCGTACACTGCGTCTTCCTGTTTGAAACAAATCGACCGATGAGGGAAAGTTCGTGACCAGCAGCAGCTATCGTATATGTATGTCTCCTTTAAGGAAACAGGCCCAATTTCGACATCAGTTAGACCGAAACTGGCTCGGGTTTGTGGGTATGGATCATATAAATGAATCGTATTATATATATATATATATATATATATATGGGTCGTGATATCCTGCACGTCCAATTTCTCCATCTCATTTCCCGACTAGTGATATCCTGCACATCCAACTTCTCCATCTCATTCCCCGACTACCACGTAGGGATGGCAACGGGGCGGGACGGGGCCGGTTTTGCCAATACCATCCCCGCCCCCGAATGATCCGGGGATCCCCATCCTCATTCCCGCGGGGATCGGTTCGGGGACGGGAATCCCCATCCCCGCCTCTAATATTAAATAGATAATAAATATATATTATTTATTATTCTATATTCATTAATATAAATTTAATATTACATATTATTGTTACTCAATAGTATATTATTAAAAAACAATATATATATATGCATATAAATGTTATTAATAGATTATTATTTAGGTTTGAAGATTTTTAGTCATCTAAATATGTAAGAAATAAATAGTAATATGATTTCTATTGAACAAT
>KQ997529.1:13754-92117 GCA_001598015.1 Dorcoceras hygrometricum | reverse complement strand
TGGAGTTGGTCCAGTCCCGGTGTACTGCGACAACACGGGTGCCGTTGCGCAAGCAAAGGAGCCTAGGTCTAAACTGAAAGCATAAAACATAATCAAATTCTGAAAACATTTCTTTAAACATATTCTGGAGCTGTGACTAAAATCACATTTTTGCGCTCTTCTGAAATTATGACAACACTTTAAACATTTTGGTCCAATTCGCTTGATCAAACTCCTGATATCAGTTTCTAGCACTATGGCTCATGGTGAAGGGATATATAGATCCGTCGACCTATACACCTGATCCTTCCTCTGTTGAAAGGGCATACGGTTCGTCAGCCGCACACTCACCCTTCCTCTGGGGACCCTCTTAGTTGTCATAACTTAAAACATTTTCTAAAACATCGTTCTGCTCTTTCTTTTCTTTCTAAAAATCTGTTTTCTTTCTCTCTATACGTTTACTGGTTTTCTCTCGTCTAATGATGTTCTGGAACTGTAACTGATTTCGCCATAAAGCTTGCGAAAATGAAAACTGAATAAAAATGCTACTTGAATCTGTCGATTGAATCGAATAAAATCTTTGAAATGATTCGGAATTGAATAAGGAATCGAATTCTGGAATTTCGTTATCTGCTGAAGAAAATGAAGAATGAACAGTAACCAGCTGAGATGAACAGTACCAGTCGCAAGACTAATACCAGCTGAATGAACAGTACTTAAAAACAAGTAAAGCAACTGCTGAAATAATGAAATGAAATACATCTACTGAATTTACGAAAGCAAAGCATCTGCTGAAATATGCATCTGCTGAATTTATAAAAGCAAAGCATCTGCTGAATTATGCATCTGCTGAATTTATGAAAGCAAAGCATCTGCTGAATTATGAATCTGCTGAATTTATGAAAGCAAAGCATCTGCTGAATTATGCATCTGCTGAATTTATCAAAGCAAAGCATCTGCTGAATTATGCATCTGCTGAATTTATGAAAGCAAAGCATCTACTGACATATGCATCTGCTGAATTTATGAAAGCAAAGCATCTGCTGAATTATGCATCTGCTGAATTTATGAAGGTTACCTTTGTCTGAAGAATTTAAAATATCTGAAGAAATTTCTGGAAATGATCGAATAAGCTACTTGTAAGCTACTTCGATGAAATTTCTGAAGAAAACTTAAGAATCTACTGGATGAACATCACTAAACCATTTTCTAAAACATCTCTTTGAATCAAAATACAGTAAACGCAACTTTCATAAAAACAGAGCATGAACTTCCTGATTTTCTGAAGAACAGCCGAAGCCATCTTCCTTTCTTTAAAATCTCATAAAATCATGCAAACAGAATTGAATATATGCTTTCACTGAGTGAGCAAGAAACAGAGTTTACTTTCCTGAATTCTTTAACACAATAACGGCAGAGAATCCAGCAACTCTTAACGCACCGCCTGTTTCCTTTAAAACTTTTTGAAAGTATTTGGTTCGGCTTTTCGAGAGGGAACACCGCTTTATATGATTTGATTCTTGAAAGTAATGATGCATGAAGCAACTTAAGATCCTATTTATATGATTTGTAAATGCCTAAGGAAGAAACGCATTCAATTCAATATGCCAAATTCTGAAAGAAGCGTGCTCTGTTTTAAACCAAATAATGCATATGAAAACCGAACAATTTTAGTTAAAACAAAGGATCCGATTGGCTTGTAGGAATTGTTTAGACATCTACTGTAATTGCATTCCTGCTATCTGGAATTTAGCTCTTAAATGATAAAAAGCTAAACAAATACATAAATAAAATCTGAAACTCGATTTATCAAGAGTTGAATAAAATAGCATTGTAATCCCTCAATCTCATATCTTTCTAGTTTGTGGCTTCTAAAAGATCTGGTCGCTACATAAACACTACCATTGTTTGGTTTCGAAAAAGTATTAACAAATACTACATTTTCTTGAATTTTTGTATAATCCCATTATGTAATTATATACTTTTTTTTATAAATTGCAGTGTCATATTTGGTATGTTGATTGCGTTACCGATAACGCTGGTATACTACATTTTGTTGGGGATTTCGAGCAATGAGAATTTAAGGTGCATGTCCTTGTAAATTGTAATACTCTATTAATTGTCCATTTTTTCGTCTAATTTGATATTTCTATCTCAATTTGTCGCCCCTGCTACCAACAATTAATCTGATATTAACTAAAGAACTTAAATTGAAAAACAACTATATATGATTGCGTGCGTGCTCTGTAGCTCTTGATATAATTAGATTCATCATTTTTGTTATAACGAACTTTTTTCCGGTCTTCTCTCAACCTCAAATTTGATGTTTTGATTGCATTCCATTAACTTAATACTAATCTCAAGTCTTCCACTAATTTAGTACAACTATTTCTCAATAAATTCGATCATTCTAGATACAATGTATCTTTAAATTAATCACTCAAAATCCTTTATTGTGTAAAAATAAAAATATTTAAAATGTAAACATATCTGGAGGAATATACCACCATCTAATTTTTTTTTTCGAATTTGATTTTCATGTGAAAAGATGACGAGGTTTCATAAATGCAGAGATATCAGATCTTTTTTTAACATAAAATATTTCCAACTCAAATAATGCTCACAAATTTGCAAATTTGTCTTATAAGAATAATGCATTTTCACTTTCACCTGCGATTTGATGATGCTCCATTTGAAGGCTAAGGAATAGAATATTTTTGTGAGTATAAGGAATATAATATGGAAGAGGGTGTAGAGGTGAATGTGATATCCCCTCATATTTTATGCCAATATTCGATCTTAAATACCACCAAATTTGCAATATATAGGACATCAAACTGAATATTGATGCAATACAAAGCACATGGATAAATTTATTTTATCTTTCGATATATAAAAATACTAGTAGTTAAAATATTAAAGTGGTTATATTTTCGAAGGTCGATTATAACTCTGAACTCTGTCACGAGCCAGTCTCTTTGTGAGTCTAGCTATTAGAGCCTAGGCCAAGTCTCCCAGGGCCACAGTGGTTTTATGTGAGTGCCAATTAGTTTGGTTTGAGTTTTATTATAAACTGAATCATTAGATCGTACTGATCTCACTTATGTATGTATTTGTGTGTCGAGCGTATACTAGATTCTATAAATGATAACGGGATGGATTTTGCATAAATGGACTTATTTGAAGGATGAGATATAATTTAAAGTAACTATGTGTAAAATTATAATTTAATTGATTGAAAAATCAATCTTTGTTTCCAAAACACATACATGGGATATAGTTTTTTTTTGTAGGAAACACCGTAGATGATGGACAAATACAATATATCACAAAATAGATAGTACAACTATGGAAATGGACTCTACCAAGACCTCCGTATAACTTTGCCAACACAGGTAAGTTAAGAATAACTAAAATTAACAAAATTAATGGGGTGTATTCAATCTAGATATTTAATGACTTTTATTAAATTTGTTTAATTGATAGACTTTTGTGGAATTGATAGGAATTTGTAGACTTTTATGGAATCTCATGGAGTTATAAAAAGAAATTAATAGATTTCATTAGACTTTTATAGATTTTTAGAGAGAATTTTATGGATTTGTAAGGAGTTTTTATGGATTTATCTGTTAATATAATTATGAATTTCATAATTTTAACTTTTCTAATGATTTTGTTTGAACTTATAAATATATAACTTTTTTTCATTTAAAATAAATATTTTATTAACATACTGCATAAAAGAATCCAAAGAATTAACTACTGACATACTGCATCTCAATTAAAAATTATTAATAAAATACTATTTAGTGCGCAAAACTAAATGTTTTAATTAATTCAACACTCTGTTCTTTAATAAATAATAAATAATCAAAACAAAGCCAATACAAGCTCCGCTTGAGTTGTATATGGAAATTGAGGAGCTGTTTTGAATATTTTGAAGCGTGACTTCAATATACCAAACACCCTCTCAAACGTTCCTCAAAGAAGCATGACGAAGCTTGAACAACTCTTTTGTATCTTCGGGATGACGACCTTGGCCAGTGATGTTTTAAGTTGATGTCAGATTATTAAATATTTATTTTTGTTACATATATATATCTGATAGATATCTTTGTATTATTTATCTTATTTTAATTAAAAATTAAAATTAATGATAAATATTAAACTTGCTGAATAAATTTTAAAATTCACAAATTGAAATATTTCGCTTCCTAAAAGTTTGATTTGAATTGTAAAAAAATTGGTTCTTTAGCATTACAAAAATTAACTAAAAAATATAAAAAGATTGAATATGAAAATAATTAACTAATTAATTAATTATGTAAAACTATGATTTATTTTTAGGGGTTGAGGAAAGTGAAAAGACAAATATTTATAAAGCAGAAAAAAATGGAGGAAAGAAATTAGAAATCCATTCAAATCTCTACCTTTAGCCAAATAAAATTCTTGATATTAATTGTTGTGCTTTATGCATTAACATTTATACATTATTGACTTTCATGGAGTACTTAAAAACCCATTGAAATTTTGAATACATGTAGACTTTTAGAGAGTTTCTGAAAGTCAATGTTGAATGCTACAAAACTTTTATGGAGTTTATAAAAGTCATATTTGAATACCACAAGACTTTCATGGAGTTCATAAAAATCCTCGTTGAATACTCATGGATTTCTAAAATCCACCAAAATCCTTAAAAGTCATCAATTTTCCTATATTGAATACACCCGCATAATGTTTTCTATTTTCAAATGATGAACACAAACAATTTATGATTAATTATTTCATTTCATTTTTATAAAGTTCCAAATTCGTTAATATTTTGATAACAGAGAACTACGATAAATTACTTTCTTGATACGGCAGTATGATTTTGAAACATCTTCCAAAATTGCAATTTTTTGTTGTTATCACACTCAAAATAAATACTAAATTATCACCATATTTCAATATACGGTACTCTTCGATGTTAATTGGGTCATTTTAAAAAGAGGGACTCATTCATGTATTATTTAAAAGGAAGGGAGTTGACTTTTTTTATTTTGGTCAAAGGGATTGATTTTAAGGGTATTTTAGTCTTTTCACATGACTGATATTTGAAAAGTATAGAACAGAAGGGATTTGAGTTAGTCTGGACTCGAACACTGGTACAGAGATTGGGAAAGAGCTCTCATACCACTACACCAACTGTACAATATTTAACATTTAATATAAATAATATACAAACTATAAACACCAACTGGGTCGAGATTGGGTCGCGATTGGGTCGTGTATTTCGGTCAAAATTATTAAACACTATTGGGTCGTGTATTTGGATCTCGTATTTGATCAAATTATTAAACAAATACTATTGGGTCGCGTATTTAAATCAAATTGGGTCGCGAGTATGAATTGAGTCGCGATTACTGGGTCGCGAGTACGTATTGGGTCGCGAGAATTGGGAGAATTGGGTCGCACGAATACAAATTGGGTCGCGAGTACGTATTGGGTCGCGAGAATTGGGAGAATTGGGTCGCACGAATACAAATTGGGTCGCGAGTACGTATTGGGTCGCGAGAATTGGGAGAATTGGGTCGCACGAATACAAATTGGGTCGCGAGTACGTATTGGGTCGCGAGAATTGGGAGAATTGGGTCGCACGAATACAAATTGGGTCGCGAGTACGTATTGGGTCGCGAGAATTTGGAGAATTGGGTCGCGCGAATACAAATTGGGTCGCGAGATTTGGGTCGCGATTAGTGGGCGCGATTGTCAGGGTCAATTTCGTCCGAATATCTCACTCCCTTCTTTCGAATTGAATCAGATTTCACTCCCTTTCACCCAAATTTCCCGATGTTAATTATCATGTGGAAGGACAGTTTTGAAAATGAAACGTCCTGCTGTCGGTCGAGGAGTGGATCTACAGAATAAACAAGTGAGTGATTAATTAGTGCGATCCAGGAGACACCTCTTGGATAATGCTCAGTCAACTCCTGAATCAACGCCTGTTCAAGAAATCACACTTTGATTTTGGGCACTGAGATATCAGCAATGGCTGCTTATGCATTACTGATCTCTCTCGGACATATTCTCGACCAGTTATTGGAACACCCACCGCGCCAAAGAGATGTTTTTGACAGAGCCCAGATTGGATCTCTGCTTGATAACATCACTTTCTTGCAAGATTTTCTGGAAGATTATTCGCTGGTAAGGGGGGATGAGATTCAGGGATTGGAGGGAAAAATCTCAAGATCAGCATATGCAGCAGAAGATATCATCGAAAGTCGTGTGGTGGATCAAATTCTTGAAGATTCTGAAGCTGAAAGTGAGAGTAGCTCCACTCTCTTCTGTCAAGATTTGCAGAAAGTGATAGAAGAATTTGATTCTGTGAAGACAGATGTGATGAAGATTAAGGAAAGTGATCAAGGGGTAAAAATCACGGAGCAGCCAAAAAAATATGCCACTGTTGTTAGTTCTTTCATAGGAGGTGGTTCCGATAGCAAGAATACTATGGTGGGATTTGATGAAGATTTGGATCAAATGATGGACACACTCAATGGGGACGAATCAAATCTCCAGATTCTGTCGGTAGTTGGGATGGGAGGCATCGGCAAGACTACCCTCGCAAGACATATTTTCAACAATCCTTTGATTGAGAACCACTTTGATCTTCGTGCTTGGGTTACAATATCTCAAGAATATAGTGTGCACGAAATCCTCTTGGGCCTAATAAAGGATACTAGAGTTGTTGCAGGGGAAGGGGAACAACTCACTGGATGCAATGTGGATGAATTAGGATTACGTCTGTATAAGATTTTGTTTGGTAGAAGATATTTGATTGTAATGGATGACATGTGGAGTATCGAGGTTTGGAATGCCATAAAGAGATTTTTCCCGGATAATGACAATGGTTGTCGAATCTTGGTAACGACGAGATTATCAAATGTGGCTGATGATTTTCACTCATGTACCCCTCATCGGCTACCTTTGCTAGATGAGGTTCAAAGTTGGGGTTTGTTTAGTGATAATGTGTTTGGAAAATCAGAAAGTTGCCCTCTTGAGTTGGAGGAAATAGGAAAGACAATTGTGAGAAATTGTGGGGGTCTTCCTCTAGCCATTGCTGCTATCAGTGGACTTCTTGCAAAGTCTAGCCGAGCAGTTGAGTACTGGGAATCTGTTGCTAATGGTACATATGAGGCATTAAATATGGGAGGCGATGGGTTCTGTTTTGAGATATTATCTCTAAGTTACAGGCACTTACCAATTCATCTAAAGCCATGTTTCCTTTATATGGCTATATATCCGGAAGATAGTAATATTAAAATTTCAATGCTTGTTCAACTATGGGTAGCGGAGGGGATTGTCAAGCCAATAAGAGATAGAAGTTTGGAGGAAGTTGCAGAGGACAATTTAAAAGATCTAATAGATAGAAATCTCATTCAGGTTCGTGATTACGGGTCTAGAAACAACATAAAAAGTTGCACCGTCCATGATCTCTTAAGAGAACTATGCCTCAAGGAAGCTCAAAAGGAGAAATTTCTTTGTGTCGCTACGATCCATAGCCTCAACCGTGATCCCAGAAGCATCGATAATATTCGTCGTGTTATTGTTAAGCGAAGCTCGGAGGAAGAGGAGTTTCAAGAACGAAGCTCCGACGAAGAGGTGTTTGATGCTGATGCCATGAATTTAGCATCATGTACCCGTTCGTTCATATGTTGGAACTCAGAAGACAAACCTATGAGTCTGCCTGTTCGTTCTAGACTGCTAAGAGTACTTAGCATAGATGGTATCTGTTCCCACGAAGAAATTCTGCAACTAGTTAACTTAAGATGCATCCATTCCAGGGCTCCTTTTTACGGATATGAGTTGCATACTTTAGAATCTCTATGGCTGCCATGGAATCTGCAAACTGTTAACTTTAATGGTGCTTTTAGTTCGAGAACAATGAGTCTACCAACTGAAATTTGGGAAATGCCTCATCTCAGGCATCTTAAAACGGTAAATGGAGACTTTTATTTGCCTGATCCTCCGAGCACCAACAGCAAAAATGGTAGGCGAGATATTTTTGAGCTGAAAAACCTGCAAACACTTTCTACGATAAGGAATTTCAGGTGTACGAATGAGGTTCTTCGTAGAATCCCAAACTTAAAAAAACTGGGAATTACTTACTGGGGAATCTCCGGTGGCTTTGGATGGGATTACTACGAACTGTACAATCTTGCACATTTGTGTACTCTGGAATCATTTATCTTATACAGTCTGGAGAAACTGCCACAAAATTTCGGTTTTCCACGTTCTCTCAAGAAGTTGACTCTAGAATACTGCAAAGTGTCTTGGGGATATTTGACGGTGGTTGGCTCACTTCCTCATCTTGAAGCTCTCAATCTGATGCGTTACGCTGTCATGGGACGTGAGTGGAATCCTGTGGAAGGACAGTTCCAAAAATTGAAGTCCTTAAGAATTGATTGTACAAATCTTGAGGAGTGGGTTGCAGACAGCTCTCACTTTCCAAACCTTGAGAAACTTGAACTAATCTCGCTACGTCACTTGAAGGAAATCCCATATGGTATTGGAGAAATTGGAACACTTAGATCAATTTCATTGTTGCGGTGCAGTTCATCAGCCAATGCTTCTGCAGAGAAGATACAAGAGGAACAACAACAACTTGGGAATTCTGACCTTCAGGTCCGTGTTGAAATAGAAGATGATGTAAGGAGACAAGATTTTATCCCTAGGTATTTGATTTAACCCAAGGGGTGGTTGGGGTGTTTTATACTGCATTTTATATATAAAGTAGAATTAATATATAAAGTAGAATTTTATTGGATTTGGTTTTATTGGATTTGGTTTTTATAGGTCATATACATAAGAGATTTGGGGCATACATATATAGATTTTGCTTATTCTATCTCTGCTAAAGGAAGGATACATCTATACACGGGTATATGGCAAGGTTAGATAGTTTACTACATTTTGTGGTCATTTGCACAAAAAAGACTTCAGGTGTGTACTGTATTTTTGGGTTTTCTGATTGAAAAACTAGCCATTTAATGTCTAAAATAAAGGAAACGGGTATATGGCAACTTGTTGTCATCAGATCTGGTTCTCGGGATAACAACTGGACCTTGAAAGAATACACATCGAAATATCATAGATGTTCTTGGAAGAATATATCTTAGAATATTATTTTTCACTTGCATATTTCACTTCAACACACTGAGAAAGTAAAGATTGAGAATCAATCATATTTATACTTATAGAGTAATATTATGTTATATTAAATTGTTAGATATCAATATGCTTAGTTATATTAGATGAAGTATACTATTCATTTTAAAATTCTTATTACATCAACGGCTGTCTTCACGCCGTTGTTAACTTTCTCTTTTATGTAATACTACAAATTATTATTTCAATTTTGGTGTTGTGTTGACGGTTTACTTTTGAACACAATGTGGTGTTTGCGATTCATTTGTAGTTTTTTATTACAATTTTCGGATATTTTTATTGGGGCTTATTAAGCTATAAAAAAGAAAAAGAAAATGATCATAGTGAAGAGTATTGAAAAATTAGAGAATAACAAGGCATCAAAAAGAAAATTATTCTTATTTACATACTATGTCTTTTTTGAATTTATTACAAATATTTTATTTAGTTTTATGTATTCATTATAAATATCTATACTTCTAAAATTCAAGATTGTATATAGAAATTTATAATTTCAAAGTTAATCTTTGAAAAATAGATACAGTAATTGCAACTAAAAAAATTTTAACACAAAAACTCTAATTAGACTTGGTCAAAAGTCAATTGTATAAGACGTGCCTTCAACCGAGTCAAGTTATTAAAAGTCTTACCCTTATATCGAAAATATTATTCTTCATTGTAGTAATGGAACAAGTCAACTCATATTCGTGGCAATGATCTTATAGATGACCTAACAAATTTTATTTTTATATTATCAATTTTTATTCTAACGACATTATATATATAATTATACAAATTTGTATTGAATAAATAGTAGAAGAAATCATAATGAGATGGTGGTGTATGACAAGATATATGTTTAACTATAGATTATTGATTTCGGTTTGTAAATACACTTATTATATGACATTTGTTCAACCATATGAACTTCATATATGTGTCAAGATTGAAACTCTTTGATCGTATTATTTTTGAAGAAATAAAAACAAATAGAATAATAAGTCCAAAAACTGTAAACTGAATGAAATTGATAATGGTGACTGTAGGCACAAAATCATTATTTTTTATAGTTTACTACAAGTTTAAGATATTTATAAAAAAAAATATCATTATTGATCATATTGGAAGTTAAATCATTTTTTTTAAGTACCAAATAGATGAGCAATATTAAATGTGTTTATAGATTAAATTTTTTGATATAGATTAAAAAAATGTCCCCCTCAAGGATTCTCGCCTCTGGACTTCTTCCAAAGGTCATGACTCGTGACCATTTATATCATCCCTCTTTTTGTTGCAAAATATCTGCACATTTCACATTTGAAAAGTACTCTTAGTTAATGTTTGGTCAAAGATTCGTTGGGATTGATTAATCCATCATGTCTCATCCATCAATTTTATAACAAAATGTATTATTTATCGTGTCAATCAATTCAATGATAATTTTGTACATATCAATAAAATAAAACATATAGCCGGATTCAGGTAGTTAGACCCGACGAGTTAATGTAAAATTCGAGGAGAATTCATTCAAATGCAGAATGGTCATAGGAGCCAATAGCCTTTTAAACGATTGTACGTTTAAAATCGTTTATTGAAAGATGCACGATCCGAAAAAATAATATGGGTTACAATAAATCTATTTCTTGAAAGTTTTGAGCACCGAAAGATATATCGATCGGGTTTAAAAATACCAATCGGAAATGCTCGACATGCTCTTTGAGTTGAATCTAAAAATAATTTAGAAACATGTATGAATGAAAGCTGTAGATAAAATATTGAGGCATTTGTTTCTGGAAGTTCGAAGCAACACGTCTACGTCTCTCCTTCTTCTGAACTGGAAGCTTCACTAGCAGCCTTTGATTCATACATTAGATCGTATAAATTTACCTCAACTGGGACTTATGACACTGCCCAAACTGAGAGTCATAGTCTCCAAACTGTGCACATGTTTAACGTCTCTATGCGAAAACTACAAACATTAAGTTTAACGACTTCGTGCCAAGATATCGTTGTATAATATTTGATTCACTCAACTAATCTATTTCAGAGGAAGTTGACGGCTGTTCCATTGTTCCTGTGCTTCTTCGGGTATCAGTCATGGAGTGAATAAAGCTACATATTCCAGGTTTGCAGCTAGCTGATCTTCATTAGTAAAAATGTGTACTTTTTCTTTATTTTTTTATCCAATTTTGGTGATTTGTGTGCAGTATCTTGGAATATTTGTGCGGTATTGGGTGAAAATTTAGTGGATAGGTTGATTGATTGCACATGTTGAGAAACAGATCAAGAACTGTGACCTTCAAACAGGCTTTGATGACTGACCAAACCTCATTCCCTTCTCCAGATACCAAAAAACAAACATCTTACTTGGGTTCTCCAAGATTTTTTGATGGGCTTTTGTCAAAAATCATTTCAGATTCAGAACATAATGCAGACTGTCGAAGTTCGGTTCTTGAATCCCAGGATTCACTCAATTTTTTAAATCCGATTTCGTCAGAAACAAACTTGTCAAGCTCTCTATCCCCATTTCCTGAAATCATCAGCAAAGGATCAGGGATTAAACTAGAACCAAAAGCCGTAGGACTTGCCCTGATTGACTCGATGAATGAACAAAAAACTGTTGGAAAAATCTCGAAACCAGTGACCAGAACGGTTCTATTTGGAGCAAAGCTTGATGTCGAACTTCCCGGCAGAGAGTCCCCGATCGGATCACCTAATTCCCGCAGTGATTTCGGAATCAAGACTCGTGATTCCAGCACTCTTGTGAGGGAATTTTCGAGGCAGCTTTCTTTGAAAGAAATGGAGATGTGTGAAGATTATACTTGCGTGATTTCTCATGGACCTAATCCAAAAACAACTCACATATTTGATGATTGCATTGTGGAGAGCTGCTGTGGCAGTGATCCTGAATTGTTCAATATCAAGAAAATGGAGAATGGCTTCTGAAGCAGTGTTCTGGAATCTGAATCCCAGGATTTCTTCACTGTTGTACAAGGCAAAGATGATTGAAAAAACAGGTTAGCCCTCGAAACTATATTGAACAATTGATGCACACATGGGAGGAATAAGGGGACAAGGTGAAATTGATGCTATCGAATTAATTTATTTATAACTTTTTTTTACAAAAAATTCAAGTTGATACTTTGTAATGTTTGATGCCACGAGGCAAGACACGTTCTTGAATTATATGCAAGAACTATATGTTGCTATAATCGTTGTATCTTGGAATGCGCGTGGTGTAGCCAAAACAGTACTTGATACAATATTGATCTTGGACATTTTCGATGGTTCTCTTTTTTGCTACAATAGAAAATTAGCATCTTTTAAAAAAGGACGTTTTTTTTCATAAAGAACTCCAATTTCTCCAAAAGTAAATTGATCCCTGCGAGTATGACTCAACACGACTACCTAGAGAATTCTGTAGTACATACAACAAATCGCATATCGTAACAAATGGTTTTTATGCACAGGTAATTATGTCTCTAAATACATAATCAGAGGTTCAATATGTAAAAGTGCTACCCTGGATATGAATGACTATTTTCGAACGAATCTGGTCTCATTTCTTAGCTGTTAGCAGTTTTATTGAAGTTTTGGTTGTTTCTTTAGGACATCTCTGTACTACAAATAAACACTTCAATCGATAGAAGCGATTACGTATTGACAACTATAAAGGAAGTGTAAGGCAACTGTAACATCAAATTGGAAAGAAATACAAACTGGTAAGTGAAGGTCCTTTGAAACATTCTTTATAACATTATTCTCCAAAACAGAGACTAGGAAACTGCATATCCAGATAATAGATCCATCATCTTCAGATACAAAGACTCATACAAGACACAACTGAAAAAACAGAACAGACTCAATAAGTATGGCTCTACAAAATAAGCGATAAGATTAGGTACTGGCACAGTTCTTCGGACGATTCTCTGATTAGAATAAACTGGCAAAAAAAAAAAACGAAAGGTGTCAGCACCGACATGGGACACAAGGGGAAAAAATATTATGTAAAATTGTTCAAACAATTACCTGTGAAAGCTGAGCTTGAACAAAAACTCTCAATGGCGTATTGGATTTAGGATGAAAAGGATCTGGAAGACCTCATGTCGACAAAGATAAATAGAGAAAGCTTATAGAATCGAAGTTTAGATCAAGACTAAGCAAGTGCTACAAACCTAAGATTAACTTATCCCCACATTCCTCGCCTTTTTCCTTTGATAAAAAAACAGAAAGATGGTGAGGGGGAGAAGACATCTTTGTACATAAAGAAGATACAGAAGTCAAGGATCTGATCTCACAGAAAACAGAAACAGGAGAGAAGGATAAAGAAACAAGAAAGAAAACCTACTGACCATGGATTTTGGCTGAAGGAAAAAAATCAAAAGATAATTGCCCATGGGGGGCTGACGCAAAAAAAAAAGAAAAAAAACAAGGCCTAGATTTACAGGTAAGAAGGCCACGAAACGAAATCATGGCTCTACACTATATGCAAGCAGAAGGAAAAAAATTAATACCAACTAAAAAAGAGGGACGTGACAATGAACAAGCCTGAGAAAAAGTCAAAGTGGAAAGCTCGATTATTGCATCCAGTAAACATGCAGTCCCCTCAAAGTTAAAGATGTACTAGGTTGGAAAGCAAATACGTAACCGAGTTCATTCTATTCATGGCTTTCTAACCCAGCTAGTCATATATTTAAATCCTGCCCTCAACTTCAATGATCTTGCTCTCCCCCATATCAATGCCTGACCAACCAAAACACATTCAACGTCAAACAAAATGAACCTCCAGAGACATCTAAAAATAGTTGACCAACCAATCAACCACTTGCTCTTGCACAGCCACACCATCACTGTATAGAAGTCTCAAAACACTAGAACTAACCAAGTTATTCTGTCAACTGGCTTTATTTTTGAAAGATAAAAGACACCACTACTCACTCCTAAAAGTAGGAAAACTTATATATTTACAAAAACATAAACTCCCCCATATACTACTTCATTCGTCAGAGATATCAAGATTTAGCATCCGACGAAGTGTGGATGTTGCAGAATCCGACGGTTCACACAAATCGCTTGGAAAGGGGCTCCTCTCCCTTGTCGGGGAAGCAGGTGCAGATTTGGCTATAGGGCGCAGATCGATCTTAGATGCTGAGGAAGGCAAGTCAAGAGAAACTGTTCTTTTGGGCCTTAGGGAAAATTTAGGAATGGGTAAAGAACTCGGGGGAGGTGAATTGGAATATGCAGGCCCAGCCCAACGTTCGGAGAAATGAAGCTGATCTCCAAATGACCGCTCCTCATTTCCAAACTCAATCTTTATTGGGATAGGAATGGAGCTGCTTCTTGAGTTACTCTGGGGGTTCTTTTGCTTATAAACAGATGAAGGTGGGGTCCTGGGTGAAAATGAAGCAGAAAATGCCCTATTGATAACTGGGATCATTGAGACAGATTTGAGTGGCGTCGGACGTGTCCCAGTTTCTGAATGAAATGTCCGGCAACTGACGCCACGCAAACCACTTGAAGGCGGAGATCCGAACGGCCCAAAGTTGGAACCACTATGACTACGGTTTCTACCATAATCCCGATGCTGATTTCTTTGATGAGAAACTACCAGAGTCTCCATTTAATTCAACTTTACACTGAATTGCACTCTAACTCTCTCTTTAGTCGAGTAATCTATATAATAACAAAAAAAGCTCACAGATCTAAACAAATCAGCAGCTGAGAAATACTAAAAGTCATAACACATGTAGCAACCATAAATTTTAGATCTTCTCCATAACCACCAGAATCTAAGCAGATCAACACTCGCTTCATTAAACCCCCCACATAAATGGAACATAAATGAATCCGAATTCAGCACCACAACAGCAACCCAACACTTTACTGTCTTCAGATCTAGCTACAGAAACAGGAATAAAAAAACAACATCACAACTACGAAACAGAACACAAACCAAACAGTACACAAAAGTATGAACGATCTACAACATTAAATGGAAGAAGTTACCTGATTATTTGACTGAATTCGGAGTTTAAGACGAAAATCAGAGACTAAAGTTAGGTGATGTAAGTAGTAAGATATTTTCTCTCTCTAGAAATGGGCTTTGGTATAAGTGAATGATGAAGCAATGTTCCGGGGACGGATATAAACCTACGGATCTCAAATGGTTTCTGAGCTGCATTTAAATCTCCTCTTACGCACGGCTTGCACCACGTCCGTCAGTTTGTGCAAGTCCCCATTTATAAAATCAGCCCTTTATTTGGTGGCAATTACAGCATACGTCAAAATGGTATCTTGTCACGATGGTCATGTTTAATGGTTTCATAATTTCTATTTCGAGGTGATTCCAACCAGTTTTGGATCTGTTGTAATCGGAATCGATGGGAATCGGTTCTAACCGGTTCCTGTTCTTGAGGCAAAAAATTCAGAACCGAAACAATCCATTACCGAATTCGATAGTGGATGAACCGGTTCCGAACCGGTTTTGTACCGATTTCAAACCTAATAATTTTAAATAATTCAAATCTTTTTAAATTAATTATTAAGTAATCAAAGTGTTTTCAAGAGAAAAATACATAATGTGAAATATTAAAATAATTGAAATATGAAATTCATTAAATATCCAAATTATATCTCGATTTATTAAAATATATTTTGAATATTCTTCGTATTCATCGGAACTTGAGCTTGCAAATTCATTTATTACTCCAGCTGCCAAAGCTCCTTCAGTTATTGTATCCGCCCTCATCAATCTTCTTTGTTCTTTGTGCTTGCAAGGCATTAAGTAACCCTGCCAAAGAAATTTTGGATAGATCCTTGATATTCTCCAAGGTAGTGATTGTTGCCTCATATCTTTCAGGTATTGTAACAAGAATTTTTTCTACAATTCTTGAGTCAGTAAATTCAGATTCAAGAAGCCTCGCCTTGTTTGCGATGCTAAGAAACCTGTCAGAGTATTCCTTGATCGTCTCAGAGTCCTTCATTCTTTGAAGTTCATATTCCCTGATCAAATTCAAGACGTGCATGCCTTTAATACTTTCATCTCCTTCATATTTAATCTTAAGATAATCGCATATCTCCTTTGCTGACTTCAGAGACATGATGCGAGTGAAGATGGAGGATGAAACTGCAGCAAACAAACATGCCTTTGCCTTAGATTTCTTTGTCTTATTTTCTTTGTGTGCTTTGATTTGTGCCATCGTGGGATTGCTGGGAAGTACAGGAACTGCTTCCAGAGATCCAAAGCTTCCAAATATGTCTCCATACGTACTGCCCAAAGCTAGTAGTTGTCACCATTGAACACCGTCGGTGCAATTGCAGAGAAATTTGCTTCAGCTTCTATGAGGCACCAAATTCACACAGGTCCTTTAAGAAGATTGCTCTGATACCAAACGTTGTTAGTTTTAAATAAGTAAAGGAAACAAAGGAACTTCAATTAATCAATATCAGAAGACATTACAATTTATAGCTGACATAACAACTATCCACTAAGATCATGGTCCTATAATCATGTCGTGATAACAAACATGAATAACTACCATAATAACACACACTAAAAATCAAGGAACAATTTGACTCATTCAACATATCAACTTACGACTCAGCAGTCCTAAACACATTTTATAACAGTGTGGCTGAAGAATGAGGACTGACAATCTGAACCAATTAATTGTTTTTCCGACATATGTAACTACTACAAACAGATCTCATGTTTTGAGTTCGTCATTTAGTGTAATTTTCTCGATGAAAGTATGGAAAAAATAATGCTTTTTTTCTCAAGAAGCATTCCCGAAAAAAATGTTGCTTTTCTTATTAATGTCAATTCTCTTATCCTTTTTGGTTGTTGTTGGATCTGTTACACAAGTCAGATCATGATTTTGATGAACACAGAACTTGTGTATTTCTTTCTAATAATTTAATTGAGTGAGCAGGTTAAGCTGATACAGATCAGATTAGACGCGAGCTGAGAAGCGACGAACCGAGTTTGGATGAGAAAATGTCCAAGCTGATCCAGTATGGGACGTCCAAACTGTTTGCGGATACCGCAACCCTTAATCCACCCGTATGTCACACAGTTTGGGTCCGATTCCGGGTCAAACCCGTTGACCCAGTTAACCGGACCGACTTCACGGGCTAAACCGGGCCTATCCATACTAGCCATATCTAATGAGAAGAATTCTGTAATCTGTACAAAGTTTTCCTCCCATCTTTAAATTTTTTGTAATAGATCAATAATTTATTTTAATCATATATAATTTTCATAAATTAAATTCCGAAAATTCGTATTGAATTAAATTCAGCTTAATGATAATTCAATCGAACACTTGATTTCAATCACCAATAATCAAAACAAGAACATCTACCGGACTCAAAAGTATGGAACCTTGTTGAATCCCTTACAACTATTTTCCTCTCCACAATACCATAAATGAATTTGATGGCAGTGTGACAATCAACACAAGTCCTTAAGTTCTTGAAAACTTTTTTCTGAGTTTCGGGTGGAGTACTGATAACGCCAAATGTCACGGCGAGTTTTGGAATGAGAGGTTTTGCTCCTTCTGCACCTCATCGTGCAGCACGTAATTTGTGCTTGGGATGTACCCCTTCTCCAACATTCTCTGCGAAACTTTCACCAGAAACTCAAATATTTCTTCTGACTTAGGATGCGACTGATCTCCAACCATGAAAACATGGACTTTACTCTTGACATTAATCCAACTTATTCCAGGTTTCTTTACCACTCGTCTTTCGTCCATTAGCTTTCTCACCTTTGCCACTTCGCTCCATTTTCCTGAACTTGCGTATATGTTAGCTAGAGTTACATATGTTGCTGCATTCTCAGGCTCGATTTCAAACAAGGTCTCAGCTACCTTCTCAGCAAGTTCGTAATTTCCATGGATCCTGCAACCACCAAGTAAGGAAGCCCACAGAAACTTGTCAGGTTGCATTGGCATTTTCTTGATAATGTTTTCAGCTTCTTTAAACCTTCCGGACCGACTCAATAGATCAATCACGTAGGCATAGTGATCAGCAGTGTGAGACAATCCATGTTTCTCTTCTATAGAGTAAAAATACTCAAGACCTTTATCGACAAAACCAGCATGAGTACAAGCCGAAAGATCACCAACAAACGTGATGTGATCAGGCTTATCACCAGATTCCAGTAGTTGCTCGAATAACTGAAGAGCATGGTGAGGTTGGCCATTTTGAGCATAGCCAATAATCAAGGACGTCCAAAAAACTAAATCAGGTCGAGGAAGCCATTTGAATATAGGCAATTTTTTTTAAAAAAAAGGGCCGGGTCCGAACAGGCGGGTCGACTGTTGGATGTGTTTTTTTAATACGCTAACGGTCGACCCGTCGGTTCTGACCGTTTTCTTTTGTTTTTACCTTTTTGGTTTTTTTCTTAAATATTTAGTCGAAAAGTCGGGCCGATTTCGGGTCGGAAGCGGCGGGTCGACGGGTACCGCCCGTATGTCCCACAGTTTGGGTCTAATCCCGGGTCAAATCCATTCACCCGGATAATCGGACTGACTTCACGGGCTAAACCGGGCCTATCCATACTAGCCATATCTAATGAGAAGAATTCTGTAATCTGTACAAAGTTTTCCTCCCCATCTTTAAATTTTTTGTAATAGATCAATAATTTATTTTAATCATATATAATTAAATAAATTAAATTCCGAAAATTCGTATTGAATTAAATTCAGCTTAATGATAATTCAATCGAACACTTGATTTCAATCACCAATAATCAAAACAAGAACATCTACCGGACTCAAAAGTATGGAACCATGTTGAATCCCTCACAACTATTTTCCTCTCCACAATACCAGAAATGAATTTGATGGATGTGTGACAATCAACACAAGTCCTTAAGTTCTTGAAGACTTTTATCTGAGTTCCGGGTGGAGTACTGATAACGCCAAATGCCACGGCGAGTTTCTCACTGTGGAATGAGAGGTTTTGCTCCTTCTGCTCCTCATCGTGCAGCACGTAATTTGTGCTCGGGATGTACCCCTTCTCCAACATTCTCTGCGAAACTTTCACCAGAAACTC
This sequence comes from Dorcoceras hygrometricum, assembly GCA_001598015.1. NCBI lineage: Eukaryota > Viridiplantae > Streptophyta > Magnoliopsida > Lamiales > Gesneriaceae > Dorcoceras > Dorcoceras hygrometricum. Next base: position 72,893 of record KQ997529.1, on the reverse strand, counting down.
AAATATTTCTTCTGACTTAGGATGCGACTGATCTCCAACCATGAAAACATGGACTTTACTCTTGACATTAATCCAACTTATTCCAGGTTTGTTTACCACTCGTCTTTCGTCCATTAGCTTTCTCACCTTTGCCACTTCGCTCCATTTTCCTGAACTTGCGTATATGTTAGCTAGAGTTACATATGTTGCTGCATTCTCAGGCCCGATTTCAAACAAGGTCTCAGCTACCTTCTCAACAAGTTCGTAATTTCCATGGATCCTGCAACCACCAATTAAGGAAGCCCACAGAAACTTGTCAGGTTTCATTGGCATTTTCTTGATAATGTTTTCAGCTTCTTTAAACCTTCCGGACCGACTCAGTAGATCAATCGCACAGGCATAGTGACCAGCAGTGTGAGACAATCCATGTTTCTCTTCTATAGAGTAAAAATACTCAAGACCTTTATCGACTAAACCAGCATGAGTACAAGTCGAAAGAACACCAACAAACGTGATGTGATCAGTCTTATCACCAGATTCCAGTAGTTTCTCGAATAACTGAAGAGCATGGTGAGGTTGGCCATTTTGAGCATACCCAATAATCAAGGACGTCCAAGAAACTAAATCAGGTCAAGGAAGCCATTTGAATATAGGCAAAAAATTTTTTTAAAAAACACGATCGACCCGTCGGTCTGGGCCGGGTCGGAACAGACGGGTCGACCGTTGTATGTTTTTTTTTAATACGCTAACGATCGACCCGTCGGTTCTGACCGTTTTCTTTTGTTTTTACCTTTTTGGTTTTTTTTCTTAAATATTTAGTCGACAAGTCGGGCCGGTTTCGACACGAAACCGGCAAGTCGACGGGTTTCGGATACCGCAACGCTTAACCCGCCCGTATGTCCCACAGTTTGGGTCCGATTTCGGGTCAAACCCGTTGACCCGGTTAACCGGACTGACTTCACGGGCTAAACCGGACCTATCGATACTAGCCATATCTAATGAGAAGAATTCTGTAATCTGTACAAAGTTTTCCTCCCCTCTTTAAATTTTTTGTAATAGATCAATAATTTATTTTAATCATATATAATTTACATAAATTAAATTCCAAAAATTCGTATTGAATTAAATTCTGCTTAATGATAATTCAATTGAACACTTGATTTCATTCACCAATAATCAAAACAAGAACATCTACCGGACTCAAAAGTATGGAACCTTGTTGAATCTCTTACGACTATTTTCCTCTCCACAATACCAGAAATGAATTTGATGGCAGTGTGACAATCAACACAAGTCCTTAAGTTCTTGAAGACTTTTATCTGAGTTCCGGGTGGAGTACTGATAACACCGAATGCCACGGCGAGTTTCTCACTGTGGAATGAGAGGTTTTGCTCCTTCTGCTCATCCTCCACATCGTGCAACACGTAATTTGTGCTCGGGATGTACCCCTTCTCCAACATTCTCTGCGAAACTTTCACCAGAAACTCAAATATTTCTTCTGACTTAGGATGCGACTGATCTCCAACCATGAAAACATGGACTTTACTCTTGACATTAATCCAACTTATTCCAGGTTTCTTTACCACTCGTCTTTCGTCCATTAGCTTTCTCACCCTTGCCACTTCGCTCCATTTTCCTGCACTTGCATATATGTTAGCTAGAGTTACATATGTTGCTGCATTCTCAGGCTCGATTTCAAACAAGGTCTCAGCTACCTTCTCAGCAAGTTCGTAATTTCCATGGATCCTGCAACCACCAAGTAAGGAAGCCCACAGAAACTTGTCAGGTTTCATTGGCATTTTCTTGATAATGTTTTCAGCTTCTTTAAACCTTCCGGACCGACTCAATAGATCAATCACGCAGGCATAGTGATCAGCAGTGTGAGACAATCCATGTTTCTCTTCTATAGAGTAAAAATACTCAAGACCTTTATCGACAAAACCAGCATGAGTACAAGCCGAAAGAACACCAACAAACGTGATGTGATCAGGCTTATCACCAGATTCCAGTAGCTGCTCGAATAACTGAATAGCATGGTGAGGTTGGCCATTTTGAGCATACCCAATAATCAAGGACGTCCAAGAAACTAAATCAGGTCGAGGAAGCCATTTGAATACGCTAAGTGCTCTATCAACACTACCACATTTGGCATACATGTGAACAAGTGCACTAGCAGCAAATGAATATGGATCAAATCCTAACCGAATCATGTTTCCATGAACCTGTCGTCCCAACCCGTCTATCGTATGACTGGCACACGCATTTAAAACTCCAGCATAGGTGAACTCGTTAGGCCTAATTCCAGAATTTAAGAACTCTGAAAATAAAGATAGCCCCTCTTCCCATCTTCCATCTCCAAAATACCGATCAATCATAGTCGTCCAAGAAACAACATCCTTCCCCAATGTTCTATCAAAAATGTATCTAGCCTCACTTAAGCTCCCGCATTTTCCATACACGTCCAATAAAGCACTCCAAACTGCTGCATCAGAATCCAACTTTATTCGAATTATATGTCCGTGAATTTCCTTACCCAAACGCAGGGACTGCAGGGCAGCCGAAGCTGCAAGAGCACTAGAAACAGTGAACTTGTTACACTTGAAATTCTCATTTCTCTGCATTGTTCTATATAATTCTAGTGCATCCCCAGGTTTGTTATTCTTCACATTACCTGAAATCATAGCTGTCCAAGAAAAGTTATCTCTGTTGGGCATTTGGTCGAACAGTCTCCTGGCTTCTACCACCATGCCCATATTTGAATATCCTGATATCAAAGTGTTCCAAGAACACAAATCTCTCTCACCCATTTCGTCAAATAGGGTCTGGGCATCGGAAAAGCTACCGCACTTGCAGTACATTTCGAGAATCTTGTTCGAAACAAATGTCCCAGGCACAAAACTTGAGCCTCTGATGTGGGCATGAACTCTTTTTCCCTCATGCAAAGCCTTATTCTCGATACAAAGTTGTAAAAGTGTAATATAGATACCTGCAGATGATACGCGAGCCTGGCTTTCGAGTAATTGGACGGCATCTCTCAAGCGCTTTTGCTGGCACAAGTGTTGAACGGAATCCTCAAATTTCTTATCTTTGTTTGATGGAACGATGAATCTTGGTTCTTCCTGATTCGATGATCCAATGAAGTGCTTTGCTTTGTTGAAATGCGATTTAGGGGAACATGAAGACGAGAATGGAGAACAGCGGCGAGCAAGGCAATCATATAGAGTTCTAAGAATCAATGACCTAGGTTTCATGAAATACGCAGGCATTGCAATGCATCATTCATCCAAGATGTAGACAAGTGTTAGGACATGGGAAAAGTAGAAAATGCGATGCTTGGATAGTTTAATTAATCCATCGGAAGCGGTGATTATTTAATATATTTTAGCTTATATGAAACTGTTATTTTATTATTAATAAATCGAATTATCATCAAATCATATTAATTAATATTTAAAACAAAAAATAAAAAAAAAGATTGAAACCAAACGTTTTTATAAATAAAGGCTTACAATAACGTCCGTTCCTTCCAATTCAATTTGATTTCCCTTCTTTGTGAACCGAGAAACCCAAGACACCAACATGCTATAAAAAACAGTCGATTGAAGCTTGAAAGTCATTGTTGGAGACTGCAATCATGACTAAAAGGCAAAAGAAAAGTTATGAAGATTGCGTTAGAAGATAAACAAGTGAGAAACAATCATGTGGTATGCACAACAACCTAAAATATTTCAAATATTTGTTATTGGTTTGAATGTTGATTGTCAAGTTTTGCTATTACTTTGAATGTGTGGTCAAGTATGGTGTGGATAGAACAAGGTGTGGGTCGAGTCTTGGATGGATCGATGGATTGATCTTTCTTCAACTTAACCTAAAAAAATGAAATACAGAAAAACCCTTGGAGTTTGATCGATCATTGGTGGATTATGGGTCGATTTTGGATGATCTTGGTCGGATTGTACCCAAACTCCATCCAAACTCGACCCAGATCAATAGAGTCGACCCAGACACCACCAAAACTCAGATAGAAGAAGCTCGACCCACATACCAGAACTCGACCCAATTTTTTAGCAACTCGACCCACTTTCAAAATCGTTAATTTTTGTTTCATGAAAAAAACTTATGTTTTTATGTTATTTCTGCCTTATTTGATTAGAATATTTTCTATTCTAAATTACATATTTATTTCCCCATGAAACTTGAAAAGTCAATTTTTTTTTTGTAAAGACGTTGGGTCTCAATACACGGAAACCTGTGATAAAATTCTCTCATTTTTGAACGAAAATGAAATGGAGCAAATGATCTAGCAAAGCCATTTCGATTAGATTTTCCAAACATTATATTAACTCCAATCAACTATTATGGTTTCTATGAGTAGAATGAATGTACGGTTTTTTTATGAGTAGAATGAATGTTGATTGTGGAGCTGATGAGTTTTGGATTGTTATCCACAAAAGGTCTCTATGTTTTTCCTTGTTGTATTGTCTTATCACAGACCTAAATTATTCGAGAACTTATCCCACGATACCCGTGGAGGATGGATTTCACCATAAATATTTTAGTGGGATGAGTACTATTAGTTTGCATGATTTTAAGGCGAATATTGATGAGTTTGGAGAAGGTGAGGTGAAGAGGTAAAAGCTGAAAAAATAAAGCTAGTGATCCTTTATTTTGTTTTTGTTGTGTTGGGTCCTGTGGGAAAAACAAGAAAGGAGGGAGTTGACCCACATTGGGTTCGGTTAGTTGATGAGATTGATAGTTTTAATAAGTACCTATGCGGTATTTTAGCTAACGATGAAACTGTTTTTGGTCTTTGAAAAGACATTGAGGTGAATTTGAAGATTATAAGAAATTGGTCAAAAAATTGAAGATCGATCCAATGTTTAGTGGATTTCATAGCTAGCTTCATTCAGCCTTGCAGTTATATAAATGTTACATGTTTTTATAGATTAATTCTTTATATTTGATATAATTCATTCTATATATGGTTTAAAGTCTTTTTGCAAGATAATTGCATTTGAATGTTTTGACGAGGTTATTTGCCATTCGTAGAGAGGATGCAGATGTCTCACTATTGCGGATCTGTCATTGGGTGACAAAGAAATGGAGTAAGAACCATTCTCATTTGCTCAAAGATGTCACTATTACATTCAGTAGTATCCGCTTGGAGGTAGGTATGAAATTCAATTTAATAATTTTGTATTGCATATGTTTTGTGTTAGGTGATATAAATAAATAATGTAGAACACTTTTTGGATGTTTACTTCGATCATTGTGGAGTTGTTGTCTACATATTACTTGTTTGGGATTTCACGGTTTCAAATGAAAGAGCCGTGACATGACATCGGAGTTGATGAGTTGTGGACTAAATGTCGTGTGCAGTCAACATTCATTGGTGGATGCATAGATGTAAGGTTCTGGAGCAATCAGAACAGAGTAATCAGATCAGAGCATTCATATCAGAGGCGTGCTGTGCTAGTCTGGGTCAAGGCGTGCTGACCTGGATCGAGCTGTGCTTATTTGCTCGAGTTGTGCTGATCAGGATTGAGCTGTGCTGATCTGATAGATCCGTGCTGATCGGGATCGAGTGGTGCTGATCTGATCGAGTTATGCGGATCTGGTCGAGCGGTGCTGATGTGATCGAGTTGTGAGGATCTGGTCGAGCTGTGTTGATCCGGTATTGATGTGCTGGTCTAATAAGAGCTATGATATTCAGGGAGCGTTGTGCTGATCTGATAAGAGCGGTGCTGAGCCGGTAGCGCTATGCTTATCTGATAAGAGACGTCCTGATCTAGGAGTAAATTAAGAGGAGGCTTTGACTCCCGAGGCTTGGACATCCTGATCTGAGACTCAATTCAGAGGAGGCTTTGACGTGTGCGTTATAAGTTATATAACTTTGGAAGACGAGACTTTTGGTCAAAAGAGCTAGGTAGTTTTCTTGAGAGCTCTTGCTGACACTCAAAACCTCACGTTCGATGAATGGACGATTTTCCCAATTGCCGAATATCCGCTACTCCGTTCTGAGCGCAGGTGGTACAGATCAAAGAAGCAACCAGCTCGAAGGAAAGACCAGCTCAATGCAAACCAGAACGGAGAAAAGCTGAAAAGTTGGTTAAGGACAAACCAGCTCAGATAGCACATCAGCAGATGCTATCAAATCCACGAGCAAAGTGATTTGAATACAATACTAGAATGACAAATACTGTTCAGTAATTAAAATCGACTTGCTCGTATTGTCTTCTCAAGTATAGTGCTCACATGCTTAAAGTGAAGAAAAGCCTGCAAAGCATTTAGGGATAAAGGATGCAAAGTACAACAGTGTCAGAAGAGTTTCAACGTCTATATCTTTGTGTCCAACGGATATAACTCCGCATCAGGCTATATATAGAGCACAGCACAAGCAGAAGAGAGTGTTGAGAAGAGCAAAGTCAAAAGAGGTTGTGCGAACCAAAATGTAAAAGAAGGACGCACAACCCTGGGAAGAAAATGAAACACAAGCTCTGATAGGAGCACTTCCCAGTGTGTGAGATCTAATCTTCGAGAGATTGAGCGTACACTATAAATCTCACACACATACACATTCACTCATATATTCAAAAGTTGAGCGAAAACAGAAATGAGTGAATGTAAAACAAAACAACTTCTATTGTAGTCTTTGGACAGAGATGTTAAAAAGTCTAGTTGTCTTTCGCACTGAGACGTTAAAGAAGTGTGTGTAGTCTTTCACACTGAGACATTAAAGAAGTGTCGTCTTTCTCATTGAGGCAATAAAGAAGTGAAGTTAGACACACAACTAGCGTGCTTAGTGTGCAGTGGTGTTGATAAAAGTTCTTGCGACTGCTGGTCGTAGGAGTGGGTTGTAGTGAAGGGTCGCTGCAATCAAATCCTTCTAGTGGAATCCTTCCTGATTGCGGAAGAAGGGGAGACGTAGGAGATTCAGCTCCGAACTTTCATAAACAAATCTCAGCATATTTTCTTTACTGCTTTACTGCATACATTCATACGCATGACATGTTTGCTTATCACGTTTAAAATTGTTAAAAGAGCTTTCGATTATAAGAGTTCAGTTTGAGTTGTTTCCGCATGATTTTAACTCATAACTCAATCTGTATCTCGGTGCACAAATATTCAAGAACACTGAGCTATTGCAGCTCAATGATTTATTCTACCAGATCGCATTGAGCTGGTTGAAGTCACCAGCTAGAACCAGTCTCTTGTACAGCGCTGGTTACATTTAAATGCGATCCGGTTTTAGTTGCGAGCTGATCTTTTACTTTGGAAATTTTTTTAAATGCACGTAACTTACGGGGTTAGTGTTTCGGCTGTGTGAGAACCTACGTGCGTTTGACAGAGCTCACGAACACCCCTGGATTTTCAATCCTAACAGGGTACATTGGTTGGAAACCTCTCTTCAAAGCCTACGTTCTTGTACCAGTTTGGAGTCGTTAGGAAGCCGGACCAAGATAATCGTTGAGGAGCTGCGTGAGCTGGTTTTGCTATTCTCCAGCTGAGTTGATCTTTGGTTCACATTAAATCTTCTCTTGTGGTTTTTGCCTCGGTTTCTCGGTAGAGAGTTGAGCAGAGCTAGGTAGTGTGTTCTGCTGCTAAGCCGTAAGCTGTGCCTAGGTATTGTATCAAGATCTGCTTAAGGTACGGATGTGAGCTTATTTTACAGCTTTGAGATAGGCGTGGATGTAATTGTATGAGTGCTCGTATGCTGGGCCGTGAGCATGTTTGTTGTGTTCTGCCGTTCCGATTCTTTTTTCTGCAGCAAACCAATCTTGTAAACATGTTAGCATGCCGGTGGACGACGGTGTTAAAATATTATATCGTCCTCGCCAACAAGTCCAATAGTCTCTTCCTTTTCGTGAGCGGCTTCAAGTTCATCGAATTCGGGAATATAGCCAAAATCATCACCAAATTCGGGAATGATGGGAGGAAGTTCGCGTCGAGCACCACCACGATTCGAAGATGAAGCCATCACAATTTTTTTTGGTTAAATGTTAGATATAGAGAGAACTTTATAGTAAAAATAATAGAGAATGTGATTGTGTGGAAAATAGTTTAGAAATCATCCATATATATAGCAAGTCGGTAATTAGTAATTGACAATTAAAAATTGTAAGTTTGCAATGACTACAATAGTAGCCATTGGTCATTGGTCATCTTTTCATTTTTTTTTAATTTTTTTAAATATGTGATTCCGGTTCCGGTTCCGATTTTGGATACGAAACTTGGAACCGGTTCAGAATCGGACCAAGAACCGGATGGTTCCGGTTCAACTTTATCGGACCCAGCTCAATCCATTAATTAATGGGTTTGGGATGTTTTCGGATCCGGTTCCTTAATACCGATTCCGTTTTGGATTTAATAGGCCGTTCCGAACCGATTCCGGGTCGAACCGCCCATTAAGCAACCCTAGCCATGAATAAAAAATAAATTAACATTATGTGTAGAGGAAAAATTGGGATTTGTGTGGGATCGGTAATTCAAAATATTATTTTCAACGTTAAATAATGAAAAAATTCTAAATAAAATGGGAATCGAGAAAGAAGTTTAATGAATTTTGGGTTGTGAATTAAATAAAATCGTTTTAATGTTATTTTTATTATTTTCCTCCCGAAAATATCGAAATTTTACAACATTAAGAAATATTATATTCCTCACATCATGAACAATAAATAATAATAATAATAATAATAGTAATCATTAATAATATTTTATATTAAATAATAAATTTAATGTGCTTAGAGTGATACAATTTATGACTATTATTAAAGAGTATAGATATAAAATTTCAATACATGTAGGATTCATGATTGTTTATGAAACATATTTATTACAGAGATATATCTTTTCCATGAAATGAAAACTTCAAAGATACGGATGCCCATTAAGACAAAGGACAAGCGTTTGAGTAACTCGGGATTCTTATTATAGGAGAGATTATTACACGGATATTCTAATATAAAGCTATAATTACTCGTGTCAATCACAATAGCTATTAGCTATTGTTACAAAATAATAGCAAGCAGAATTTATATATTCTGGGACTATAGGCGCGATAAAATTAATCTGGTATAATAAAACTACGAAACCATATGGATCATTAAATGTTTTCAAATTTTTTGCAGTTTTTCACTTTTGATACCTCTAAAGTCCGACTCACCTCGAAACCCGATGACCTATCACCCCTGTACAAACTCTTCGGTTCCTAGACATAATGAATTTACACCGCTTGGCATAGCATGACGTACTTTTGGGACAAGAAGTCTGACATTACTCATTGGGTAACGTCTCATCACAACCACTAAACTCTCTTATAAATACCTTTGTATTTTACACCTCAAGGGGATTCACAAAAAATTCTTCGCAAACCTAAAAAAAGTTCTCTTTAAACTAAGTTCTCTTTAAACTCAAAGATTCTCAGTGAATATACATATCTACTTTATATACCTGATCTCTCAAACTGATTTAGACATTGGAGGACATTTGTTGGATAACTTCCGATGCCCTCTGACCAATATCTATGGGTGTAGTTTATCAGCTAGGATTCAATACTTTTTTTTATCATACCAGCTCGTTCCTCGAGGACTGGCCTCCCGATTCTTTGGTGGCTTCTCGGCTGGGAAAATTCGGATACACAATTGGCACCGTCAGTGTGAAACGAGATTAAGTAGAAAGAAGACAAAATTCTACCCAAAAGGAACAGACTCCAGGAGAGGGGAGAGGACAGTAACACTGAGAATCTGTCTCGGGAACCTAGAAACCTAGGTCTTACCGCAGCTCAAATTGCGCAGTTGGTGACTGCAGCAGTAGAACAAGTACTGACTCGCATGGCAGAGGTCAATACACCTCCTGACCCGCAATTGGAGGAGATTAGAAAGTATCGAGAATAAGTTTCATGTCTGAGAGAAGAAAGGAGCTTGAGGCCCCAGCCACCTCCAGAGTGGACCGACCCATTTTCAACAGAAGTGCTTGTTTCCGAGCTCCATCAGCATTTCAAATTCTCCAGTTTGGGAGAATATAACGGGACAGGGGATCCCTGAGGAGCACTTTCCAGGTTTGAGAATGTAGCGCTTTTGCATCAGTATGTCGATCCGATCAAGTGCCGAGTTTTCTTGACCACCTTGGTCAGGTCAGTACAGCAATGGTGTAACCTCCTCCCAGATGGGAGTATCAAGAGATTTCCAAGACTTCAGCCATACATTCCTCCATCAATTCTCCAGTAGCAAAAAATAACCAATGACGACATTGAATCTCTTCAACGTCAAGCAGAGGGAGCGAGAGAACTTGAAGGAGTATATTATGTGGTTCAATTGAACGATCATTGAAGTGCCTTCTGCCACCCCAGACTTGCTGATTGGGGCGTTCACCCGAGGATTACGGGGTGGTGACTTATTCATATCCCTAGTCAAGAAACCCCCGAAAATCTTTGACAAACTCCTGATCCAAGCATAAAAATATGTCAACATAGAGGAGGCACATTCAGCACGAGGACCTATCAAAAGGCACCATTTAGGCTTGCCAAGGAGCCTCGGAATGAGAAGATGCCCCCTAAACCCTCTCGACCTGAAGCTTCTTCGATATTTAGGGGAGTTCGTCGCTCGAATGCCTTTAGGGTAGACAAGGCCAGAGCCTGGGTGATTTGTAATGAAAGAAGGTTGGTGCAGAGACCTCGGGGGAGTGAAGAAGGTCCGAAGAATCCAAGATCTGATAGGTTTTGTGACTTTCTCAGGGATTATAGCCATGCCACCTCTAAATGTCGGCATCTAGATCAGGAGCTGGAGCACATCATTCGAGGTAATCCCGATGTATGAGCCATGTTGGTTGGGAGCTGGCCTTCATAACCTCAGAAGAGACCTCGAGGGGAGGTCAGAGGCAAAGGTACAGAAAGGCTCCTGGTAGAGGCATGACAGATCAGGGGCGGAACCCAAATACTCCTCAAAGAGAACCTAGTTCACCTCAGCCTCGAGGATTCATCCATATGATATCATGAGGGCTACTGATGAGGACTCTAACCAGGCAAGAAAGGCCAGTTTTCGGTGCCTAGAGAACATGGAGGTCCGCAAGGGATATTTCGGCCCAACAAAATCCCAGAACTGATCTACGGTGAAACTAGAACAACACAACTTCTCCTCCGAACTGACTATCAGATCAGCATGTCAAAGTCTCCTTTGAAATGAATCACAGATCAGGACGTCCAATCCTCCTCTAAACTGACTCCCTCGGGACGCCAACTCCTCCTTTGAACTGACTCCCAGATCAAGACGTTGCTATCGGGTCTGCACAACCAATCAGATCAGCACAGCGCTCAGAACAGTTTAGCTCTACCAGATCAGCACGGCTCTACCTGATCAGCATAGAACGATCGGTTCTACACAGCCTTTATCGGATCATCACAACGGTATCAGATCAGTACAATCAGATCAGCACTGTGCTACCAGATCAGCTACTAGATCAGCTCAGTGCTACCATATTAGCACATCTCGATCCCATCAGCGTGGCTCGACTCAGATCAACACAGCCCACCTCTGATATGATTTCTCGATCCGATTAATCCAGAACCTCACAGCTGAGCTCAGTTGAGAAGAATATGTTCAGATTAGATATGAAGACGAGTTTAGATTAGTTCAGGTATAAGCATATGAGATCAGCTTAAAGCAGAACAGGTAAGAACAGACAGGTCAGCTCAGCGCAAGAATCATATCAGAACATCTCAAATCAGATCAGTTGAGAACTGTTCAGATCAGATCAAATTAGAAGTGCAGATTAAATCAGAATAAGAATCATATTCAGATCAGTTCAGATCAGAAAGACTCTGAACAACTCAGTTTATATAAGAACATATGAGAACAGAGCAGAAGAACATAACAATTCAGATCAGATAAGAAATAGAATAGCTCAGTGAAAAGATCATATTGGAGCTTCAAAGAATAGAAAAGATCTGTCTCAGTCACGGAGTCCGACTTTTCAGAATCCGAGAATTTGACTCCCAGACTCTGAAAATTATTTTAAAAAATCTTTACTCTCAAAATCCGGGATGCCAAATCATGGATTGTTATAGATTTAAAAAGTTTTTTAGTTCGTAATTATTTTTTTTAAATTTGATTTTTTTATATCTTTTTTTAAAAAATCCCTTAACATCATAGAATGTTTTTTTTTAAATAATATAAACAATATTCAAATGTGTACAAGTGTTACAAAATAAAAAGCTTTTTTAAATCTATAACAATCCGGCATTCAAACTGACGGATTCTGAGGGTATCCCGAAAACCATGCATATTTTTTTTTAAATATTGTGTCAGATCCAGAGGTCGAAACAGAATATATCACTTAGGAGTTCGGAATAGTTTAGATATAAGTAGATCATATTAGAGCAGTTCAAATTAGAAAAGATGATATCAGCTCAGAGAAGCAAATCAGATCAGATCACAGTAAGAACCATCAGCTGAGAATAGTTCAGATAATATCAGATAAGACGGAAATAGACCAGACCATATGAGAACAAAAGCAGTTGACATAAGGTAAAAAGATCTAGTTAATCAAAAGCGTTACTTTCAATGGGTCCCTTTGTACGATTGTGTCGGGTGAGCCCGCTTCGATTAGCAAGTTGTGCGAGATCTAAAAACATATCTCTTCGTGACCCCAATACTAAGTACGCTATAGTTTGGGGCTTTAGCGGGTCAGATGAGAGCAAGAGCAGCTCAGATAAGAAGAGCATATCATAACAGTTAACAAATCACAATGAAGCTTCACAATAGATTTAATTTATTATTATTTCTTTAAATAATTAGTTTTTGCCACATGTCACCGTCCAATTGAATCTATTGCGAAGCTCCAATCTGATCTCTTCTTCGTATTTGAGCTGCTCTTGCATAATCTTATCTGATCTGTTTTGCCTATCTCATATGAACTGCTCTTGTTCTCATCTAATCTGATTTGTTTCCAACTTAGCTGATCTTATTTGAACTATTGCGAGCTCCGGTCTGATTTGTTCATTGAACTACTGTTATCAAATGTTCCGATATGTTCTTCTTATACGAGTTGCTCTTTTTATCGTCTGATCTGATCTAAACTGCTCTTATTTTCGGCTAAATTGCTTTGTTCTACCACATGTCATCTTCCGATTGGTCCACTATATTAGGGGACACCGCTAACCAAGGCAGCTTCAGCTTCATCCCAATACACCAAGCAAATCAGAATGACAAAATTTAATTTGAAGAAAATTAAACGGCCCGCGGAGCCCAAACAAAAACTAGGGTTTCGCTATAAAATTTGTCGTAACCCCAGTTGACAGTGGAGAGAAGGACGACAGGGAGCGAAGGAAGAAAAAAGTAGCTAAAATGAAGACGATTCTCTCCTCCGACACCATGGATATTCCAGAAGGTGTGAAGATCAAGGTGAAGGCCAAAATTATAGAGGTTGAAGGTCCCAGGGGCAAGCTCTCCCGCGATTTCAAGCATTTGAATCTTGATTTTCAGCTTATCACCGATGAAGCCACCGGAAAAAAGAAGCTGAAGATCGACGCTTGGTTCGGATCTCGGAAGACCTCCGCCGCCATTCGCACTGCCCTCAGCCATGTCTCGAATCTGATCAAGGGTGTCACCGTTGGGTACCGATACAAGATGCGTTTCGTCTACGCTCACTTTCCCATCAACGCCTCCATCACCAACACCGGAAAGTCCATTGAGATCCGTAATTTCCTCGGAGAAAAGAAGGCATGCCGTTTTTCTTGCATCGGATTTTGGATACTTTTTAATATTAGATATTTTGTTTTTCTCTGATTGCGGGTTTCAATTTATACAGTAATCTTTTGCTATGGTTGGATATCTTGATAGGTGTTGTTTGGATCAGTGTGGAGTATCTTTGTTTGATTTCTGGTGTAAATTAACTTATATGCTCTCTGATTCAGTTCTTAGTCGACGGGTCAAGTGATCATTAGAATGACATTTTCTCTGATTAATTAAAATGTAGCTTCAGCTTGAAGCGTCCTTTTTATGAAAGTGTTATATTTTATGGTTTTTCATGTTGAAATTATATGCATCTTGTTGAGTGTGAGTTATTGATAAACTGAATACATTTGTAATGTGTAGAATACTCTTATCATTGATTTAATGGCGCCATGAATTAAACACTTGAATTTATTTGCTGTTGCGAAACACTTTGCTTACATTCTGAGCTCATTACGCCCATCATTTTCACTAGCATAAATATAGGAAATGGACTTGTTCTATGTCTGTATAACATGAAAGTAATTGCTAATTCCTCGTATGCATATTGCTATACAAGTTGTTTGTTCTTGGTGTATACTTCCTAGATTACGGTTTTCCTTGCTTCACCAGTTTATTTGCGTGTTTATTGTGAACTGTTATTGCTGAATCCTGAATCAATGCCAATATGGGGCATTTACCTCATTTCCTTTTATTTGTACACCAGGTGAGGAAGGTGGATATGCTTGAAGGGGTTTCCATTGTGCGATCGGAGAAAGTGAAGGATGAATTGGTTCTGGATGGGAATGACATTGAGCTTGTTTCTAGATCTGCAGCCTTGATAAACCAGGTAAATGAGAAACTTTTCAAATGAACGTAATATGTTTAGTAATTTTATGTATCAAGATAATAATCTTTCATATATATTTTTGTTAGAATGAAGAACTTTATTTTGCCTGCTCCTAAAGCCTTACCCTGAGACTGTGTTTGTGTTTATTTGGACAGAAATGTCATGTGAAGAACAAGGATATCCGGAAGTTCCTCGATGGTATCTATGTTAGTGAGAAGGGAGCCATTGCTGAGGAAGAATGAGTAGTTAAGGTGTAGGATTGTTCTTTGGAATGGTTTCTTTTTTGTATCACCCGTGTTTTAAAAATTTAATTTTTTTGAATACTTCCTCTGGATTTTTTTCTAAGGTGAAATTACGAAAGTTTTGTATCAAGAAATACCTCTTGGCATGGTTGACTCTAAGCCGTTGAAACGTGTGATTTGTGTTTTTGCGGATTGAATGGTCTTGGCTTATATGAGTATATGAGAGTTAAACTAAATAATGTGCCCTCCAAAAACCCATTGCTCTTTTGTTTTGACATGTGACAATGATATATGAAATCGAAATCATCTCTGTTTTGTTTATCAGAGGTTTGAATTCAAACGTCTCAAATTATCAATTAAGTGGAACATACACTTATATCAAGATTGAATTTGAAATCTGACCACAGTTTGTCATTTTGAATATATCTGTCACTCAACAACCAACTCAACGTTTTCATCCCTCCATTGGAGGGCATGCTCTATCTAATGCTACTAGATTATGAACATGTAGGATTCCACTTGACTAGTGACCGAATATTGACAGAGCATTTCAAAGTAGCAACCAGATTGGTAATTGGTAGGTGAACTAAAGGAAGTAAGCTACATAAAATTTGCTCAATTCTGTGTTTGTAAACAACCCTGTTCTTATTTTCTGTCGAGTTATGGTGCATGAGCTCTCCTTTGGTCATATCACTTGACCAAGCTCATCATATCAGGTTTATGACGACTAGCGCCCATTATCATTCATGTTTGGAGGGGCACCCCGGTCCGCCGAACGACAATCACACTCTCGTAATTTGGCGGGGCCTCATTCGTCGCATTGCCATATATCATTAAAACATTTTCTCTGCTGAAACTTTCTTTAAGCCGCTTTACTCCGATCTGAATAAGATTGCATATATAGAAAGCCACTGGGAGTACGTCGGAGTTCAATCGAAGAAAAAGCTCGAATAAGCTCAGGCTATACAAACGAATAGAGCTCTAAGTTGAAGAACTATCTTTTGAAATTGGGTATAAGTTCGAATAGATTTGAGTTATGCTTTCGAATCGAAGCTAATGAAACGGAGAATTAAACTTGAAATTACGGTATCAATCCAGAGTAGACCTAAGCTGAATCAGTCTGGCTCAGAGTATGAACATATCGTCAGCGTAAAATAGCTCAGAATAGAAAATCAGATTTGGGCTGTTTGGTCAACTCATATTAGGGAAAGTCAATACAACTTAAACGAGCAGACTGAATTACAATAGTCGAAAAAAGTCAACTCAGATCGGACAAAGAAATCAGTTCGCATGTTCAGAACAGCTCAAGGAAATAAACAGATCGTGACTTAAAATCAGCTCAGGAAAAAACCAGATCGCGAACTTAAGATCAGCTTAGAGGAAATAAACAGATCGCAACTTAAATTCATCTTAGAAATAATAAACAGATCGCGACTTATAAATTGGAAAAGTTCGGAAATCGAATTACGAACTGAAATCATCAAAAGAATCATACGATATTAGAATAACAACAGGGTACTGAAAACAGCTTGGAGGAGTTCGAACATATTATCTAAGCTTATCAGATCAGAACAGAGTTCTAACTAGACCAGCTTTGCCTATCAGCTCAAAACCTCATCCTTGACCATCTAGCATGAGTGCTGAAAATAGCTTGGAGAAGTTCGAACAGATTAGCTAAGATTATCAGACCAGAACGGCATTCTAACTAGACTAGCTCTGCCTATCAGCTCAGAACCTCATTCTTTAACCATCGAACACAACTTATTCTCTGGAAACTATCAGAGAACTCTACTTTAAAGCTTCCTTCGTACATCCCAGAATTTCAAAAGAAATTAACTCAAACTTTCATGAAGCGTTCCCCAGTAACTCTCTCTGAAATCAAACTTTAGCAAACCAATAATTCATCAAGAACTCATTTATGCGTTTGAAAAACTTCAAAACAATTTCAAACCTTTAAAACTCACATAAACATGCAAGAAGGGAATCAATATATGCTTTCAAAAGTGCAGCAAGAAACAAAGTTTACTTGCCTCAAAGCTGAACGACAGTTTGCACAAAATCGCTCCGACTTTGAATCTCCCCAAGCACGATCGAAAAGCTTTTGAAAAATTTTAAAGAAACTCTTTGGTTGGTTTGTTGTTTACAAGAGCCCTCCACCGCCTTAAATGAGCTCGAATAATGAAAATACTGAAGTAGGTTTAAAATACTTACACAAGGCATGGGCGCCTACCAACCTAATCATATTTTTGGAAATATTTTATTTTATTTTTTTCAAAAACATAATAGAAACTCGAACCGTACTTGGGTTTATTCTTCGGGAAATACTCGCGAATAGAGTTTCTGATCTAATCTGAAATAGCTCAGACGGAAGCTGAATCACTGAATTGAAGCTGAAGAGGGTACTGAATTAGCAAACTAAACCCTTCGAAAATTTAGATTTATGATTGTGGATTTACGAATTTCTGGGCATTACACCCTACCCGAGCGCTATAAAGCTCGACCAGCTTGGCACTCAATAGCCCAACTCTTGTTGGGACCAAGCCGGAACAGATTGACACCACAAAGTCCGATCAGATCGGCATTACCAAAGCCCAAACAACTCGGCATTACAAAGCCAAATTCTTATTTGGCAACACCTTTGGTAGAAACCCTACTTGAGCACTGTAAACTCCAATTCTTATTAGAAATTCCTCGGGTGGAAACTCTACCTGAGTGCTATAATGCTCGACCAGCTCGACGCTAAAAATCCCAACTCTTATAGGCACCAAGCTCGACCAGCTCGGCACTCAAAAGCCCAACTCTTGTTGGCACCAAGCCCAACCAGCTCAGCACCACCAAGTCCGATCCGTTAGGCATTACTAAGTTTGATCAGCTTGGCAGTACAAAGACCAATTCTTATTGGCAACACCTCGGGTAGAAACCCTATCTGAGCGCTATAAAGCCCGACCAGCTCGACACTCAAAATCTCAAATCTTGTTGGCACCAAGATCGATCAGCTCGGCACCACAAAGTCCGATCTTCTCGACATTACTGAGACTGATCAGCTCGGAATTACAAAGTCCAATTCTTATTGGCAAAGCGCCTCAGACAACAATCTCTACTTTATTAATCTTTCTGGTGTCAGAAAAGCCTTATCAGCTGGAGGTATCCTCGGCTATTTTTTTGAAATGACTCTTACCCGAACCAGTTCAAAGCTCTACATATTTCTCTCACAATTAGTCATTTCAAATATTGGACCGGAACTGGGTCAATGTTTTACTCGGGTGTCATATACCCATGGTGTCGTTCCTCGGGTCTCGATCATTACTCCACATGGTCCTATACTTCAATTCCTCATCTAGGACCCATCGGGAAGATACACTTGATACCATATTTATACACCTTGGGACCCGAGGATCGACAAACTTGGTTTCGTACATCGAGTAGTCGAGGTGGGATGCCCGAACTGGAATACAGTCTCGCTCAAACTATTCAGGAGTAGCCTGTGCTAATCTGATCTGAACTTCATTTCGATTTGTTCTCTTCAATAAGATCTTCTCTTCTTACATGAGCTGATCTGATGCGAAGCTCTGACCAATCTGAACTCTTATCAACTCTGAACTGTTATTGCTGAAATAATTCACTCTGCTCTGATCTGTATGTTCTTATCTGATCGATCCACTGCTCTGAACTGAACTGATCTCATTGTTTTATTTGCTCTGTATTGTTCTGTTTTGATTTGATCTATGCGAATAATTACGTTCCAGATTAGACATGCATATCAACCTTGGTATCAATGCTAGACAAAAAATCCCGGGAAGTCATTAAGGGATTAACCTTGGCATTAATTCGTCTGCTCAATCACATGACGTGGCGGATCATATAAATGAATCGTAGGTCCCCGCCAGATCATGACATGTATTATCATATTAATTTCGCCAGTTCCCTATATATGCCAGGTATGTTAAACTTTATAGGGGGAGAAAAAATATATCAGTTCTCGGCCTTTACATACGCCTTTGGTCTCTACTCCCCCGCACCCGATCTGACTTAAGAATCGGAGGGGTGTCTTCGGAAATACTTTCGATGTCCCCTGACCTATTTCTGTGGTTGTGGGTTACCCATCGTAGCAGATTTCCTTTCGTCCAGTCGAGTAATCTGGAGCTCTAGGACTGGTCTCTTTTAAAATATTTTATGTTTACAAACTATTTTTAGCATCATCTGGGTTAGCAACTGACTCAAGTACTCAATCCAATCTGCTTTTTTTAGAAATAAAATATTATGCGGTGTTGGATCTGTGAAACAGATCATATCATAATTTTGATGAACACAAAACTTGTTATTATCTTTATAATCTGTTTATTTTAACGTGCAGGCAAAGTTTGAATCATATCAGAACAGAGCCGAGACGATCAACCAAAGACTGTATATTATTAATGAAGAACTGAGCTCAGTTGAGAAGAAGAGCCGATCAATTCAGAGTTGAGCAGTTGAGCAAACCAGAGCAACGTAGAACAGATTTCAGATTAGGCTCAGAACAGTTCAGAGCAAGAGCATAATAGAGCAGCTCAGATAAGATAAACAGATCTGTTCAAAGAGCTGATCCTACCGAACAGAACAGAATCAACTCAGAATAGATAGATCAGATCAGAACAGAAAGAACAGAGTAGAGACGAATAGAACAGAGTATACGGTCAGTCAGTTCAGAGCAGCTCAGATCAGAGTAGAAGCGTAGAGCAGAGAACAGTTAAGAACAAAGCCGTTCAGATGAACAAGAGCAAGTATAGTTCAGTCTACAGATCAGGTCTGAGCTTCGGATCAGATCAGTTCATATAAGAAGAGAAGAGCTTAATTGAACAAAACAGATCAGAACGGAGTTCGGATCAGATCAGCACAGACTATCAGCTCAGATGGACAAAGCAATTTGAACAAGCATTACTCGGAGACTGTATTGAAGTGCTTCAAACTGATTGCCGTTTACGACAAATATCAGCTGATAATACATACCCTCAACCACTCCCGCACGAAGAAAGGAAGACAAGCACACAATGTCAGAAGTTTACATAAGCCTTTTGGAACATTTATAAACTTGTGTCCAACGTTCATATCAGTTCAGAGACTATATATACACATGAACTGAAGAAGAGAAAGCCAAGCATGAGTATGGACAGACGGACGGGCAACAGAAAAGAAAACAGAGAAAAACAGAGTCCGATCTGAGAGTCCATGTGAGGAAACAAAAATAGATATCAGCTTAGTGAGAGTACTTCCCAGTGTATGAGAATCCAATTGAGAGAATACACTGCATTAGAAAATTTTTCTCAAACACACACATTCAATCATAATATACGAGAGTTGAGCGAATCAGATTAGTTGAGTGAATATAAAATTAAATATTTTTGTCTTGACATGAAGACATAAAACTTAGTGCATGTAGTTTTCACATATAGACGTTAAACAAGTGCTCAGATCGGAGTTAAAAGTCTCAGTTTGGGCGATATGTTAAGTTCCAACTGAGGTGGGTTTATACAAGCTGTTGTATAAATCAAAATTTTCTAGTGAATCATTCAGTTCGGAGAAAAGGGGAGACGTAGAAGGTGTTACTTTTGAACTTACATGAACAATCTCGTCTTCTATATTATCAACATACTTCTTTATTGTTTTCCGCATTCTCATGCTTTAAACAGATTTTTTTAGCCTATATTGTTCTTTCAACAATATCACCGACTTTGTGTCTAATTATAATTTTTAAAATTGGTATATCTTGCGAAATACTATTTAGTGAAGCTATTGAAGAAATTCGAATAATAGAATTTATATTTTTATTTCGGTGTAAATGTAATTTGTTGAATTTACATAAATCAAATTTTATTATTGCTCTTTATTATTTTATTACAAAAACCTGAATTCGCACCTCTTAATGTTGAATTTTTTGTCTTGTTTATCTTCATGCACGACACATGTTTAAATTTGAGAAATATTATGATATATGTATTGTGAATATCTAGATATTTTAAATACTAAATATTATTAAATAAGTATAAGTTTAAATCGGTATTTTATTTCAATTCTAATTTTTATATAATATAAATTTAATTTCATTATTATTTCATTTTTATTATTATTTCATTTTTGTCCATTAGTGGAAATTAATCTGGTCGAGAGAAACGGATTCAGAAAGGTGTAAAATATTAATGATTATTAAAGGCATCATAATATTAAATTACGTTGTTGGTGAAGTTAACAAAAAGTTGGATGACGCTGAAACATGAATCCATGCAAAAGTCGTGAAGAAATACAAACTTTTAAAAAATTATTAGACGCGAACTTAGTGTATTTTTTTACATTACAAGAATATAATGTAAAATTTATAACCAAATTCACCATTATACATTCCTCTAAGGAAAAGCCATTCAGAGGTAATTTGATAATTTTTTTATACATTAAGAAACAGTTTTCAGGAAACCCTAAAAGTAAATAACACAGTGAGTATTTCTTTTTTATTCGTTATAGCTTTCAAGTTATTGTTACTTGACGTACTTGAAACATAATTCTCATTAATTAATAACTATAAACTAAATTCACATAATATGTTTTTCAAAGTGTTTTTTTTAATTATTGTTGACATGTTAAATTAAATATCACCGTAAGATATATATGACTTGTCCCACGACTTTTTACGTGGTTGGTGAAGTAATTTATACCTGTAAGCTAGTAATATGTTCTAGCCATTCCATACACACATTGCATGCGTATATAATCGTTTTTGTGAGTAAATTCCTTTGGATTCAATACAATCATTGTTTTTTTTTAAAAAAAAATGTGTTAATTTATGATTAAAAATATAAAAACATATTATGACAAGGAATAATGAAATTTTTGGATCTGGAAACAGATCAGACAACACAAAACCAGTTATTATGTTTGTAAGATGTTTATCTGAGTATGCATGCCAAGCTGAAATCAGATCAGAACATAGCCGAGAAGATCAGCTGAATAATTGTAGAGTATAAACGAAGAACTGAGCTTAGTTGAGAAGAAGAGTGACTCAGTTTAGTTGAGAACGGCTCAATAATAGAACAATTCAGAGCAGCTCAGATAAGTACATGTCATATTAGGTGAAGAGCTGAGCAAGAAAAACACATAGCAGAGAACAGTTAAGAACTAGAGCAGTACATATCAGATGAGAGTAGTTTAGATGAAGAAGAGCAGTGTAGTTAAGTGATCAGACCAGGTCAGAGCTTCGCATCAGATCAGTTCATATAAGAAGAGAAGAGCTTATTGAAGAGAATAGATCAGAACGAAGTTCAGATCAGATCATCACATGCTACCAGTTCGAAACGACAAAGCAGTTTGAACAAGTATTACTCAAAGTAAATGTAAATTCAAATCAAATCAATCTTGTCTTGGCACGAAGACGTAAATTTGGTATCTGTAATCTTATATAGCACAGAGCCGTTAAACAAATACAGATAAATGAGTCTAGGAGTCTTAGTTTGGGCAGTGTGGTAAGTCTCATATGAGGTGGGTTTGTACAAATTGTTGTATCTTTTAGTGAAACCTTCCGGTTTGGAAGAATGGGAGGTATAGAAGGTGATGCCACTTCTTTACTACTTTCCTGCATTTATGTTTTAAACAGATTTTAAGTTTCAGTTTACAGGGAATATGTCAAGGCATTTTTCGACTGGTATTAGACCAGACCCGATATACTCTCGGTGCAGTGATTGCAGCTCCAATCTTATTTCAGATCATTCACGTCTTTCGTTCTGTTATGTTTTAAAATGGACTTTAAAACGCGCGATCAGATCCTCTCGGAAAATTTTCTAACAGTAATACTTAATTAACTTATCAAAGTAAGGATGTTACTTAAATTTTTGATGTGGTCGTACCAAATAATTATATATGGTACTCACCCTTTATTATTAGTATAACATAGCATAATACAGATTTATATGTTAGTGGAATGTATAAGCTTCAAGTGTTATTGTGTTAGAATTTGAGCTATGTAACTTAAATATTCGATGGCTAAAATAATTCGTATTTCTAGTAGTATGTGATTAAAATGTTCGTTAGCTAAATAATCCGTGGTTTCAATAATTTCCCATTTAAATTTAACTACAATTCAAATCTTTGTTGGCTAAATAATTGCACTTCCCATAATGTTTTCTCAAACTTGTGCATGTGTCGTGCATGCAAATAAAGAAGACAAAAGAATGCAAGATTTTGAGGTGTCATCAATTCAGGTTCGTTTGTTTGCCATCATGGGCGAAACCATTTGGAGGCTAGCCTGGGCCTCAGCCGAGGTTGATTACTCAAAAACTATTAACAAAACCAGTACACTAATAACTTAGAATCACTGGGTTCTCGAAGACTACCCATTACTAATTACATTTTCTCTACTTTTATTTGAAACACATTTCACCTAGGATTTTTTCAACCTAATGATTATGATGTATTTAATATATTCTAAACTATTGAATATAATTATTGTCATCAATTTATATATGAAGATCATGAAAAAATCATTGAATTTAAATTTGATTCGAATGAAAGGTTGGAGAAATACGGAGTTAAAAATGAAAAAAAAAATTAGTATTAATGATTTCTTTTGACCGTACTTAAATAACATTTTATTGTTGTTATATATTTTTATTTTTATTATTAAACTATTTAGTTGTAGTATTATATGATTATGCTACATGTCTACGAACGTAATACGCAAACTTCTGTTAATGAATTTTATGTAAATTATGAATTCTATTTAGCTCTCCAGCCCATCCTGCTTAAGAATCCTAGTTTCGCCTCTGTTTTTAGAGTTCAAAAAACCTAAAATATGTGTTTGGATAAAATTTTTATAAAATATTTTTAAAAAATTAATTTTGAGTACACTTTACGAATGATAAATGAAAGATATTTTATAATGTTTTTAGAATACAAAATGTAGGAACATTATACGAATGGCAAATTAAATTTTTATATGAGTAATAATTTGAATGTTATTTTCATACTACTTTTTTTATTATAAATCATTTTTCAAAATAATTATATAAACCTTTTTAAATTAGAAAATATTTTTTATAAAATAGTTGTCAAAACACATACTTACCTTTAAAAAACTTTCAAAATATTTTGTAATAATCTTTGAAAAAACACTTTTAAAAAATATGTCCAAATGGAGCCAAAATATTCCCCCCCTTTCGTCCATGTAATATTTGGACTTTTACGATTAGTACAGTTGTTATAATTAAAATGATACTTGTGTAAAACTAATATATCCACAAAATTAAACAATGTATAATACATGAGGTAGATTACACTATAATTTAATTTTAAACTCCAGCATTTTCTTTCAGACTAGAAGAATTAGGTTGAGTTTAGTCAACCTCAAGTAAATCAGGTTCTGCAATCTCAAATGATTTAAGAACAATCATTGATACAATTTCTTCATTCAAATCAGTAATAATCATTACTAATATGAGAATACCATTAATCTTTTGTTGAAAGCAGGCAGAAAAAAAATATACTGAAACCTGAGATCCTGAGAAGAAGCAAAAAATTTAAGAATTTCTTGCCACGTAAATGAATATTTAATTTTGTATATTTTGTTGACTTTCATCCACAATATTACGTGAAAGATTCCCATAATTCTCATATATGTTTCTCACCTTTAACCTCTCTCTCTTACAAGGATTTCCTGCTATTATTTATACTGATAAATCCAGTAGACAGATAATTACTCAGTCACACTGATAATTGTCAAGTTATTAAAATACCGTAGGAATATCACAAATGGTTTGCATGCATGTTAGCCAAAGAAAAAAATCAAAGGGTCTTGGAAATTGCCATAAAAAGGAAAGAAAGAGTTTTTAAATCTAAAAAACATGCATATATAATAATATAATATATACGGTAACCATATGAAACCAAGTCCAAGTAAAAACCTTAAGAGTTTCACTGGAAATCAGAGCGGACGATGTTTAACCTGAATCCGGTGGTGTATGGTGGTTCTGCAAGAAGGGCAGCCATTCATCCCTTGCTTCCGATGAAGTATGCTGCATTCCACGCAAAGAACCTGGTGAGCACAAGGCATGAATACCACAGATATTTCCTCATTCATACACATTATACATTCCCTCGCACGTCCTCTCCCCAAATTGTTCTGTGGTGCAGCCAGGCTCGGCGCCTCAAACGCACGGAATGTGAAGAAATCATCGTTGTCGCTTCCCCCGGCGGTGCTCGGGCTCGGACAGGAACCATATCCGATCTTGAGAGCTGCTATTTTCGATCTTTCGGCTTTCAGAATCAGATCAGAGTTCATCTTCTCAAGTTTCTTGATTTCCTCCTTCGTTTTCTTGATGTTCATCTCAGCCATGTGTATTATGCTCTCTGCCTCGACTTTGGCCAAAGCTTCATCTTCCTCTTTTTTAGATATAAGGAATTCCAACTTCGCGATGACCTTGAGTTTCTCCTTCTCCTCTTTTCTTAACAGAACCTATAACAAATCATCACAATGCAAAGGTTATAAAAAACGCATATGATATATACGTACAAAGATTAATATGTGTATCATTTTGAATTCGTAAGCATACCTGGACCTGATTTTGTTGTTCTTTCATCTTTTCCACCCGACTGTTCATCTCAGCTACTTCAATTTTTGCACTATCCAACTGATCCAGGTAGACACCTTTTTCGGCATCCGATAACTGGCATTTCCGTATGGCGTCCTGCTCCCTCTCAACAGCTTCCTCCAAATATTGATGAGCTTGGGTTGCCCGCAGATTACAAGTCCCCATCTTCGTACTCAACGAAGAATTCTCGTCTTTAAGCCTCTCCTCTTTCTCCTGTCTTAACTTCTTCAACTCACCTTGATCTTGTGCAAGTCTCTTAGTAGCCTCCATAACCTTCTCCTTGGCCCACTCGCCCCAGTATTGAAGCTTTTTCTCAAGTTCTTGCTTATAGGGCACTAGTGCTAGGATTTCTTTGTCTTTCTCATCTTGTGGGACGTGTTTCTTAAGAGTTTCGTCGTATGGGATCCCTGCATAGTAATCAATACCCTTCAAAGGTTTTCCCGGCACATGCGTTGTTTTAGCCTTCAAACGAGGATCTTTAGGAGAACCGGTGGATTTTGCTTCGACTGGTGCAGAAGCATCTCCTTTAACAGAAAAGGCTGGGGGAGGTGGTGCATTGGTTTTGGAACCATTGATCTTGCTTAGCAGATTCGTTTGCGACTTTAGTGTTTTCTCTAGCACCATATTCCCCAAGGCATTGAACTTGGCTCTGAAAGCCTCTGGGGAACCTTGATCCTTGCGTTCTTTCTCCAGTAGAATCCCTTTTAGCCGCGACTTATCTTTCTTGGGCTTGGCCTTTTTACCGATCCCCCGATTGTCATTAATCGTGGCTCCTGCAGCTTGTGCCGAGACCTGAAACTGATCTCTAGCATGGCATAACTGGTCCCTCATTTCCTTAAGGTTAATGGGACTCTTTTTCCCGGCTGGATATGGACTTGTGAAATTTGGTGGATAGAGAGGAGGCATGGAAATGGGAATAGGAGTAGTGTTTGAGCAACCCGACGGCATGGGTTTCTGTCCGACCGGATGACTGGTGCCTGAAGCCACTTCCTCCACCGGACACAAACACGCCCTCGCAAGATTCATATCACTCTTTAGCAGACATCGCATCGCATCAGCGATCGTCAACTCTGGCCTTGTCTCAAGGATCACATTGGTCATCTCGAGTACAAAGTACTCAACCAGGCTCCTTAATCCATCGTACACAGGCTTCTTCGGTACGTCGAACTCCTTTTGTGTCTTGAGTAAATTCACAGCCCCGTCCACGATGTTCGACACCACGTCTTTGTCACCACGACTCAGGCCAGAGTTCAGAACCGCCCACCCAGCGGCTACCTCACTATAGCCACATTCAACAACCCTATTTATCGCGGTTTGGAAAATCGACATCATGTTATTGTTCAAGAGCCTCTCCAGGTGACGGGATGTGTGCTCTTCCCAGTCATACTCAGGTAGATCATCATCATCTTCATCCTCATCCTGAGAAGGCATTAAATCCGTCTCCAAAGTCAGCGCCTTGTGGCCATGAAATTCGTTCAGAGGCGACGCAGAGTCATCGACAAGAGTTTCTGTCACCGCATCAGCAAAAATCTCTTTGTTGCAAACACTTTCTTTATCGTTGGTTGCCGACAGACCCTCACCACACCGGCCGCCACCCATATATGACTCTGGTTTTGTAACCCCAAACAATCCGAACCTGTGTGTCCTACCTAGCCACCACAATAGAAAATTATTTTATAAGCCAAGATCATTAGTCTATCGAGATCTACAGATCAATGACAGAAACACAGAAACAAAAGTTCATTTGCAGATGCCATTAATCTTTTTCAGAATCCAAAGAAAAAAAATCGAAAAATCAAGGAAGTACTGAAACCTGGGACCATTCGGCGAAAAGCGAGAGTTTTCAAGAATTTTTCCTGCGCGAAAATCCACTTGAATAATCAGATTGAAGAAAGCGCAACTCCTCTCATCAAATTCTAAAACCATTCCCATTCCCATTCCCTACCAACAGATGACGAACAGTACAGAAATCTCAATTCAAAAACTTACCAGCAAAAAAGAAGTAAAGGCCCTCACAAAACCATGTGAATCGAAAAGGGCTAACTAGCTACACTCCATTCATGTTTCTGCTACGCTCAGAAAAGAGCATGCACACTCACATTTTTATGCTCTCCAGAGCTTGTCTTATATAGGCGCCATCGGACACCAACTTTTTCTTAAACTTTACCCATAACGTAATTTGCCGGTCAAATTTTTGTAATCCAGATGGAAATATTACATGAAAGATGGCCTTAATAACTCATTAATGTTTTATACCTTTTTGCGACCATTTTTGTTTCTAACCAGATTTTCCCACTAAATGGTGTAAATCCGATGAACACATAATTCATACTCAGTCATATACATTAAATTATATTCAAATCCAACAAATATATTGACATTATTTTATTTCTAATTTTGGATTATAATTGTCAAGATGTTCAAAATTATTCACGTGTACTCGTAATGCGATAATAAGGTGATATTAAATGCACACGAAACTTTAAATTGTATCATATAATTCAAAGTTAATTTAAATGAGATATTACTGGAAGTGCAATTATTTAGCCAACAAAGATTTGAATTGTGATTAAATTTAAATGGGAAATTATTAAAAACATGGATTATTTATCTGGTTTTTAAAAAATTCAAATAAAAGCAATAAAACTATAATATCTATTTTAACTTGGTAATGGGAATGCTATGTATACAAAAAGGGTTTTCATATAGGTCTATACAATACCAATAAATAATAAAAACATCGAAATACACTATAATTGAAATAATTTATTTCCTAAATATAATGATAATTTTATAAGTTCGTATTTATTGTTTAAATCTATATGTAAATCTCTTTGTACATGTAGCATTTTCATATATATTCGGAAATAATAATGATTTCTCAAACTTGTGCATGTGTCGTGCATGCAAATAAAGAAAGACAAAATAACGCAAGATCATGAGGTGTCATCTATTCAAATAGTACTCCAACGACTAATAATATTAATATAATAGTTGGTAAGAGCATTTATTATAAAAATTTCCGATAATATGATTCAAAAACGTGATTACTCATTTAATGCACATACCGAAACAGAAAATATTTAAAAATATTAATTTTTTTGATAGAATCACTTAAAAGTCTTCTCCATAGATATAATAACTTTACTTTAAAATATAAATAGACACAAAACACACCCGTAGATTATTATATTAATAGAGTCTAATAAGTAAAAAAAATTACATGTGATCTCCCATTATTATGATGATGATTTCTTTTGTTAAAAAACTTACAATCCAACGGACGAAATATTAAAAAGTTAATGTTTCTCTTACACTATTTCCAGTTTATGAATTTTAACGTTGTACTGGTTTCTAAAAAATTTCCTTGTATATACTTCTATATTTGGACTTTTCCGATTAATTAATACAGTTGTTATGATTAAAATGATACTTGTGAAACTAATATACAATGTATAATTACTACTCAGTCACACTGATTATCGTCAAGTTATTAAATATCATTGGAAATAATCACTACTTTTCCTACTTCAGAGGTAGTGTGTAAACCCAATAAGTAATAACCCTCTTGCTGGAAGTTGGTTTACTCATGCTTGTGCACACGGATGTATGAGAAGAAGGGACGGTGTATACAATCAAGACTAGGAAGAAGTTACAATAGAAATAACAGCTCGAAGGGAAGATACCAATATATAAAGTCATGGTGTATAGAAGCCGTACACGAAGGATCTTGAAGCTCTCTTTGTTCTTAGCGTTCTGTTCTTGTTTTACACCCGAGCACAGATTATGTAGGTTCAGTTTCTGTAAACTGACGTTCAGCCATTGTAAATTCTTGTGTATATCTGGATCTCCATTGGATATAGTGAAATGTTCTTTGAGCAAAGTGGATGTATGATTGGTTTTAAATCCGAACCACTATAATTCTTGGTGTTTCTTCTAAGTTCAGTACATAACAAACTGGTATCGGAGTTGGGCTACGCTGTTGAAGGAACGGGAATGAAAATCACTTCAACCATATCTTATTTTAGATTTTGGTTATATAATTCAAACTTGTTGGATAATTATGAAGTTCGTGTGCTCTTAAGTGTGTCAGTTAAGAGCTTAATTATAGTGGTATCGTAGTTATCTTTAATTAGATATATAATTTAATATTCGTTGCTCAAATAATTCGAGCTTTTAGTTGTTGTATCATATTTAAATTTCAGTTTTTAATACAAATATCTGTTGAGCATCTCCTTTACATTTTAGTTATATAATTCAAAATTTTGTTGGCTAATTAAGAAATTTACGCGCTCTGTATCAATTAAAAGCTCGGTATCGCAGTTATATAATTTAAGTATTCAGAAATTCGCGCGATCTTAACGGTATGATATCTAATTATCAGTTACTAATATTATTTTGGTTCCTATTATATATCCAAAGTTTTGCAATTGATATATATGAGTATATATATATATATATGAGAAAGCCTTCCAGATCATCGTCTTTTTAGTTAGCACATAAAACTAAGTACGAGAATGCATCAAAGGGATCCAAATTATTGGAAGAAACGGATAAATATAGTAGCTAATTGGTGCAAGTCCCATTCACTTGGCACAGGCAAATCCACTGTTTTTTATGCACCATCTCCACATTTATATATATATATATCTGCGTGCGTGTGTGTTCAAAATACTAAAAAAGTTATTTATCAAGCATGAGGCTTTAACTTGGAGGTGTCGTCAGTTTTTTCATATATGCTTATACAATGAGGTTTTTTAGGGGATATCACAAATGGTTTGCATGCATGTTAGCCAAAGAAAAAATCAAAGGGTCTTGGAAATTACCAAAAAAATAAAAAAAGAAAGAGTTTTTAAATCTAAAAAACAAGCATATATAATTAATATAATATATACGGTAACCATTTGAAACCAAGTCCAAGTAAAACCTTAAAGTTTCACCGGAAATCAAAGCGGTCGATATTTAACCTGAATCCGGTAGTGTATGGTGATTCTGCAAGAAGGGCAGTCATTCATCCCTTGCTTCCGATGAAGTATGATGCATTCCACGCAAAGAACCTGGTGAGCACAAGGCATGAATACCAAAGATATTTCCTCATTCATACACATTATACATTCCCTCGCACGTCCTCTCCCCAACTTGTTCTGTGGTGCAGCCAGGCACTTGACCGTTTTCGGTGCCTCAAACGCACGAAATGTGAAGAAATCATCGATGTTGCTTCCCCCGCAGGTGCTCGGGCTCGGACAGGAACCATATCCGATCTTGAGAGCTGCTATTTTCGATCTTTCGACTTTCAGAATCAGCTCAGAGTTCATCTTCTCACGTTTCTTGATTTCTTTCTTGGTTTTCTTGATGTTCACCTCAACCATGTGTATTATCCTCTCTGCCTCGGCTTTGGCCAAAGCTTCATCTTCCTCTTTTTTAGACATAAGGTATTCGAACTTCGCGATAACCTTGAGTTTCTCCTTCTCCTATTTCCTCAATAGAACCTATAACAAATCATCACAATGCACAAGGTTAATAAAAAACGCATATGATATATATGTTCAAAGATTATGTGTATCATTTCAAATTCGTAAGCATACCTGGACCTGATTTTGTTGTTCTTTTATCTTTTCCACCCGACTGTTCATCTCAGTTACTTCAGTTTTTGCAGTATCCAACTGATCCAGGGAGACACCTTTTTCGGATCCAATGACTGGCATTTCCGTATGGCGTCCTTCTCCCTCTCAACAGCTTCCTCCAAATATTGATGAGCTTGGCTTGCCCGCAGATTACAAGTCCCCATCTTCGTCCTCAACAAAGAATTCTCGTCTTTAATCCAATGAAAATAGGCGTTGGCCACCTCAATCTGGTTGGCGGCTTTGGAAAAGGCAGTTTCCATCTCAAGGCTTCTCTTGTTGGCACTATCCTCCACGATTTGTTTCTCCTTGCTCCACTTCTCCTCCTCCTCTTTCTCCTATCTTAACTTCTTCAACTCACCCTGTTCTTGTGTAAGTCTATTAGTAGCCTCCATAACCTTCTCCTTGGCTCAATCGCCCAGTATTGGAGCCTTTTCTCAAGTTCTTGCTTATAGGGCAATAGTGCCAGGATTTCTTTGTCTTTCTCATCTTGTGGGACGTTCTTCTTAAGAGTTTCGTCGTATGGGATCCCTGCATAGTAATCAGTACCCTTCAAAGGTTTTTCCGACACATGCGTGGTTTTAGCCTTCAAACAAGGATCTTTAGGAGAACCGGTGGATTTTGCTTCGGCTGGTGCAGAAGCCGCTTCTTTAACAGAAAAGGCTGGGGGAGGTGGTGCATCGGTTTTGGAACCATTGATCTTGCTTATCATATTCGCTTGCGACTTTAGTGTTTTATCCAGCACCATATTCCCCAAGGCACTGAACTTCGCCCTGAAAGCCTCCGACTAACCTTGATCCTTGCGTTCTTTCCCCAATAGAATCGCTTTTAGCCTTGAATTATCTTTCTTGGGCTTGGCCTTTTTACCGATCCTCGATTGTCAATCGTGTCTCCTGCAGCTTGTGCCGAGACCCAAATCTGATCTCTAGCATGGCATAAATGGTCCCTCATTTCCTTAAGGTTAATGGGACTTATTTTCCCAGCTGGATATGGACTGGTGAAATTTGGTGGATAGAGAGGAGGCCTGGGAATGGGAATGGGAGTAGTGTTTGAACAACCCGACGGCATCTGTTTCTATCTGACCGGATGACTGGTGCCTGAAGGCGCTTCCTCCACCGGACACAAACACGCTGAAACGACCCAAAGTACTAGAATACTTTTTTTTCCAAACTCAAAACATGATATCACATTGCGATAAAATAATAATTAACTCAACAACGATTTTTCAAAATTTAACGTCGCAAAGAGTTTATTTCAAAAACAATAAAACATTCCTCAAAATTTCCAATAAAATTCTCATAAAAGTCTTTTGCGGAAGCTATAGGTCTCGGGAGTGCGCTGCCTAGGTCCTGGGCTCCTCAAACGTCGTCGCCTCAAACATCAACATCACTCTCACCTGCACACAATCAGATCTAGTGAGCCTAATGGCTCAGCAAGATCAAATCTTTATAACAAGTACTAAATATAAACATCCACATGCATCGAAAATAGCGATACTAAAATACTTTTTTAAACTTTAATCAGAACTTTAAAAGAAATTTAAACTTTAAACTTTAACTTAATACCTCATCGTCAAAATGCTTTAAATAATCTTTAACCTCAAATCCTCAAAATAACATCATGGCATGTAAATAATGTAAATCCTCAAAAATAACATTTTAGGTGAAGTTTGCTCATTGATGCGACCCATCTGTTCGCTTGATCAAGCCATGTAAATAATGTAAATCCTCAAAAATAACATTTTAGGTGAAGTTTGCTCATTGATGCGACCCATCTGTTCGCTTGATCAAGCTATAAATCATAGTACTAGGCTGGAATAGCTCTACGGACCTCATGCGCCGTAGTCACTATCCCCCTCTAATATGGCTCTACGGACCTCATGCGCCGTAGTCACCATATTCCTCTACGTCTTGGTCACAACAACTCACATTCCTCAAAGCAATTTTTCTTCTTTTCATTTAAAACATGAAACATCAAATATCATGCCATAAATCATCATAAAACTCATCATTTCATTTTAAAAAGCTTGCTGCCCGTAAACATGCCTGCGATGAATTTGAAAATAAATAAGGTTTTAGCCAAGATCGATCGGATCGTCCTAAGCTTCTCGACGGGATACTCGGACACCCAAAGGTCTCGACGAGTCACCGGACAAGCCCAAAACTCACCACAACCAACCCGAGCCTAGGAATATAATTTTACACATCTTAAACACGTTTACAGGCCATAAAAATTCTGTTCGGATGCCTTCGGGGTGCTGCCATGACCTCTAAAATTTCAGCGCTACAAGCTGCCTCTTGTTGGATTCTATGCGTACCCGTACGCCTTCTAACTTAAATACCCTCAACTCCCAGCCCATGAACTCAACTTAGAATCTATCCTTAAATGGTTTAGGATCTCTAAAAGAGGAAACAAGGTACTAGGAAATCGCAGCAAGGCGCACAACATAACCCTACTTCATCCTAGCCTCACCTCCTCTCATCCAAAGGGATTGTACGCACATTGCCCCTCCCGCACGACTCCACCTCCTCTCCAACCCAACCAGCTCACGATCAGACCCCTTAGGGACCCCCTAAGACACATCCCAAGCCCTGGACCAGCCCTCCTAGTGACTTAAGCCCATAATACTCGACACAAGTCCCCCGCTCACAACCCTTCGGCTATGGCGCTCCGTGTGGCTTCCCACGACTACAACAACGACCAGCCTTGTCCGACCGTTTGGGCAGTCCTGATACCGACCTCACCCACTCCTATAGACCCTGATACCGACCTCACCCACTCCTATAGACCCCTCCGAGGACTCTACCACGTCCCTGTTCAGACCAGCAATCCAGACCTCTTCGTAACAGCACCCAAAAGAACCAAAGCCCCCTAACCGGCAGCAACATGCAACCGAGCCCTCACACCACTCAACCCGGCGACCAGCCCTTATTCCCAACATGATAAACCTTCCAAAACCAACCTAAAATCAGTATGAACAATTCCTAAAGGCAGCAGCATCCCCTTGTACGTCCAGAAACATATAAGAATCAAATTTGGTCAAGAAACACCAAGATATGACATATATCACCATAGGATCGAGCCATGCCTTAAAGAAAAAGAAATTTAACCAATTTCCATGCATATATACATCAAATCATGCATATTATAATCTGATTGTGGCAGAAAAGAATATTTAAAACTTTCCTTTTGATGTAGAAAATTTGCGAATACACGTTACCGGATCGTCGGGGAGGAAAAACGGGGGAAACGATCTACCACCAAGCCTCTAGCTTCCCTCACGGTTTTGGTTGGGTTTTTGGAGCAATAAATTAGGCTGATATGGGGTGTGGGAGTGATGGAGGCGTGTGAGTGACCCCTCCAAGGGTTTGTGGGAGTTAATTAGGCTTTAGTGCAAATTAAGTCCACTAACCTTGAATTTAATTACCCAAATTTCCAAGCCCATCAAGACTTATTATGCACACTAATTTCATTCATATTATGTCTGAAAAATGAGTAAAATTAAATTTGGTACAAAAAGATAATTTAACGCTTACCCGCTCTTTTGTCCGAAAAAATCGCTTTTGCGGAAATAACGCTCAAAAATAAGTTTTTTTTATCCAACCGAAAGGTAAATTTTTAACTTTATCATTAAAAATATTTTGTCTCCCAAAATCTTTAACATAAATAATAGAATATTTTAAAGTCACCTATACAGTCCCCGATCTTCCTTCCGCGACTCGGTAGCGAATATCCACCTGAAATCACAAAACTTCAAGAAACACATTTAAATCACAAAATTAAAACTTCATTACTATTTTAAAACCTCTATTAGAATTTAAATCATTTATCTGACGCATGTGGTTTGCGTGATCGGATATCGGACGCTACAATTCGTCGCCCCCTTAAATTGAATTTCGTCCTCGAAATTAGAACTTACCAAACAACTTCGGATAGCAACTCATCATGTCGACCCCTATATCCCAAGTAGCATCCTCCTCCGAGTGATTCGGCCACTTGGCTATGATCATCTTAATCATTT
This sequence comes from Dorcoceras hygrometricum, assembly GCA_001598015.1. Classification (NCBI taxonomy): domain Eukaryota; kingdom Viridiplantae; phylum Streptophyta; class Magnoliopsida; order Lamiales; family Gesneriaceae; genus Dorcoceras; species Dorcoceras hygrometricum. The sequence continues at coordinate 37,864 of KQ997529.1, read as the reverse complement.
TATGTCGCAACTTCCTCTCCTGCCTTCCTAGGATGTGGTCAGGTTTCTTCTCGCAGGACAAGGTTGGCGTAAGCTCGCGTAGATCTTACCCAATATCTTAGCACAGCACATAGCTGAAAGCAGAACGCACTCACTGCTCCGCTCGGCCAACAGCTCAGGCCAGCAGCTCACGGCAAAAACTTCTACACACGGCCAGCTTCTACATGACCTCACAGTTCAGCCTTGTTCAAGGTAAGAACAAATAAGGTTCAAAAACAACACCAACAGCCTCAGTTACCTGAACGAAGCTCACGTGGCTGGAAAATCGTGACCTGCAACTCACAACGCTTCTCTGTGATTTCCCCAGTCCGGCCTCCAAACTAGTACAGAAATTTCGAGCTTGAAGAGAGGTTTCCAACCGAGTTACCCTCACTCAAAACTGACCGAAAAATCTCCAGTGATTTGGAAAATACTATGTCTGGTGAACAGTGACCACGAGGGTTTGGGAAAAATCTGTCGGAAGCTTTCTGAGGAAGATAAGGAGATGTGTGGTCCATAATGACCAAGTGTTGGTTAGCGAGCGAGTAAATATACTAAACCTCTTCAACTCACGGCTACAGTGATAACAGATCAGCTCAGACCTCAACACTGTATTCAGCCCCGACAATGTAGCTCAGCATGCGCATTCAAACCGGCTCTCACACCCCAGCTTTCGCACGCTGTTCAGCTCTCGCGTACAATCAGCTTATGAACCACGCTCAGCTCTCGCGCTAGTAGATCGCGCGCCCTCCAGTACAGGAGAAACGATCGGCTCTCACCAAAGCTGACCACCAGCAACAGCTCTCTCCCAAAGCTGAAACCTCAACTAGCTCTCGTCTGATCTGAAAACCATGAACAGCTCTCGCCTAAGCTGTGCATCACCATAAGCTTACGCCCAAGCTGATTTCACCAACCAGCACAGCACAAACCTCGTAATCTGATCTCTCAGCTCAAGGCATCCAGAACATCCCTAAGCTGAATCTAGCTTACGGTCATACGAAAAAATTCAGAGTTGTTCGCCTCTATGCTATTGTCCAAAATAGCTCGCGGCAGAAACTCGATCAAGCGCAACAAAGCAGTTCAGCTCAGAACTGTTCCACTCAGATCAGCTCGCGCCTGATCTAATCCATGCCAAACTCGATACGAAGGTTACCAATAACTTACACCAGAACTGTTCTTCTCCATCAGCTCCCAAATCTGACCGCAAAAACAGCTTGCGCATGCACATTAGTGCAGATCACACTAGCAGATCAGATCTCATGAGTCCAGCACATGTTAAAACGCACAGTTCCACCAAACAGCTTGTGCAACCTCAGGTCAGATCGCACCCTTTCAATCAGATCAGGGTACTCAATCCAGCTTACGACCGCCAAACAGCCCGCGATACTCTCAGATCGTAGAACATGAATTGGGACAGCCTGCAATCTAAGATCATCATAGAGCATTCAGCTCAGCTTACGGTCTCCAGAACGGTGAGCGCGTCAACAGCTCAGCTCAGATCTCAAAGCTGACACCAGCTTAGACATACAGCTCGGGGCGTTTCCAACAACAGCTTGCACACACTAACATATCACGACAACGAACCAGTTTACGCACCGGTCAGCTCATGCAAGACCAATAGCTCTTGCGAAACCTATTCTTGCCATCAGCTTTCGCCTAAGCCGATCAGCCCCAACAACATAGCACAACGTCCCTAACCTTATTACTCACCCTAGAAGGCTGTGAAACTCTCAAAGCTAAAACCAACTTACGCTGTGCAACTCAACTGGTAACAGCTCAGAGCTGCTACACCACCAGCTCGCACCAAGCCAGATCAGATCGCACTAGCATCACTGTCTATACTCCACACTACTCAGCTTTGAGGAAGTCGGATCAGCTCGCACCCTACCTATCAGCTTAGGATGCTCTATTCAGCTTACGACACCCAAATCTATCACTAAGCTCTCAGGTCACAGTGCAAATACCTGGAACATCTCTCGATCCCAGATCAGCTTACGCCGGATGCTCCCTGCCAAATGATGCTCCTAAGTTGCTAGCAGCTCATGGACTAAGCACAATCCTTATCTATTAGCTTGCGCCCATGTTGGTCTACATCAAACAGCTCATGATACAAGACGTCGAGCCAGCTTGCATAACCACACCAGCTTACCTCTAAGCTGAACCTCTAAGCTGAATCTCACCAGCTTCCTCTAAGCTGATACGTCCAGCGTACTGCGAACTGAGTCAAAACTCCATAAACTCCAAATTGCTTACTCACCTACGATCAACACAGGCCACTCGAACAGCTCGCGCAAGTGCTGACCTAAGCTGAAACCCAAAACAGCTTACACCATCAGTTTAGGACGAAACATGAGATCATCTTGCGACGCTGCGTAACCCCCAAAGCTGTGTCCGGCCTACTTCTAGTTCCTAAACTGCTATCAGCTCATAGTGCTGCCTGGACTAGTTCACGCTACCGCAGTATCAGCTCAGCTCACGTGCCCAGCATGGCTAACTGCAGCACATGACTCACCTGTCAGCTTGCACCCAATCTGACCCAACTCACAACTATACGACAAGCTTCTAAGTTGGACCTCTCATACTATACGACTAACCCAGTCCAAAACGCTACAATTCTCCAGCAACCACAAATCATCTTGAACTCCAAAGATCAGCACAGGCCACTCAAACAGCTCGCACCCGTGCTGGTCTAAACTGAAACCCAAGGCAGCTTTCACTATTATCTTAGCACAAACCATAGGATCAGCTTGAGTCCGAGCTGATCCACCTCAGCTGAGAAAGGATCAGTGGTACCCAAGAATTCTTTCGGACTTCACCTTCCGAAAGCGCTTATAAACCGCCTTCGGTTTCACCCTCCGAGCAGTCTCAGCATGCTGCTCAAGTAAACATGACAGACTGGCTAACAACTTTCCACTAGCCTCAAGGGGTGGAGTTTGAGGTGGGTCTCGCCTCTCTTCCTCATCTTCTGAGTCCCTGCTCATTCGTCGTCAGGGAGGAATTTCGGACATACAGAGTCCAAGATCACACGTAACCAACATGCATCTATAGTAAAATATTTACTCAAAAAAAATTATGACATTTTCAAAACATTCTACTTCTAGCATGCATATTTTAAAACTTTAAAACTTACAAACTGGAGGCATGACTATGATATCACATTGCGATAAAATAATAATTAACTCAACAACGTTTTTTCAAAATTTAACGTCGCAAAGAGTTTATTTCAAAAACAATAAAACATTCCTCAAAATTCCAATAAAATTCTCATAAAAGTCTTTTGCGAAAGCTATAGGTCTCGGGAGTGCGCTGCCTAGGTCCTGGGCTCCTCAAACGTCGTCGCCTCAAACCTCAACATCACTCTCACCTGCACACAATCAGATCTAGTGAGCCTAATGGCTCAGCAAGATCAAACCTTTATAACAAGTACTAAATATACATCCACATGCATCGAAAATAGCGATACTAAAATACTTTTTTAAACTTCAACATCGGAACTTTAAAAGAAATTTAAACTTTAAACTTTAACTTAATACCTCATCGTCAAAATGCTTTAAATAAGCTTTAACCTCAAATCCTCAAAATAACATCATGGCATGTAAATAATGTAAATCCTCAAAAATAACATTTTAGGTAAAGTTTGTTCATTGATGCGACCCCTCTGTTCGCTTGATCAAGCTATAAACCATAGTACTAGGCTGGAATAGCTCTACGAACCTCATGCGCCGTAGTCACTATCCCCCTCTAATATGGCTCTACGGACCTCATGCGCCGTAGTCACCATATTCCTCTACGTCTTGGTCACAACAACTCACATTCCTCAAAGCAATTTTTCTCTTTTCATTTAAAACATGAAACATCAAATATCATGCCATAAATCATCATAAAACTCATCATTTCATTTTAAAAAGCTTGCTGCGCGTAAACATGCCTGTGATGCATTTAAAAATAAATAAGGTTTTAGCCAAGATCGATCGGGATCATCCTAAGCTTCTCGACGGGATATTCGGACACCCAAAGGTCTCGACGAGTCACCGGACAAGCCAGACCACTCCTATAGACCCCTCCGAGGACTCTACCACGTCCCTGTTCAGACCAGCAAGCCAGACCTCTTCGTAACAGCACCCAAAAGAACCAAGCCCCCTACCCGGCAGCAACATGCAACCGAGCCCTCACACCACTCAACCCGGCGACCAGCCATTATTCCCAACATGATAAACCTTCTAAAACCAACCTAAAATCAGTATGAACAATTCCTAAAGGCAGCAGCATCCCCTTGTACGTCCAGCAACATATAAGAATCAAATTTGGTCAAGAAACACCAAGATATGACATATAGCACCATAGGATCGAGCCATGCCTTAAAGAAAAGAAATTTAACCAATTTACATGCATATATACATCAAATCATGCATATTATAATCTGATTGTGGCAGAAAAGAATATTTAAAACTTGCCTTTGATGTAGAAAATTTGCGAATACACGTTACCGGATCGTCGGGGAGGAAAAACGGGGGAAACGATCTACCACCAAGCCTCTAGCTTCCCTCACGGTTTTGGTTGGGTTTTTGGAGCAATAAATTAGGCTGATATGGGGTGTGGGAGTGATGGAGGCGTGTGAGTGACCCCTCCAAGGGTTTGTGGGAGTTAATTAGGCTTTAGTGCAAATTAAGCCCACTAACCTTGAATTTAATTTCCCAAATTTCCAAGCCCATCAAGACTTATTATGCACACTAATTTCATTCATATTATGTCTGAAATGAGTAAAATTAAATTTGGTACAAAAAGATAATTTAACGCTTACCCGCTCTTTTGTCCGAAAAAATCGCTTTTGTGGAAATAATGCTCCAAAATAATTTTTTTGTCCAACCGAAAGGTAAATTTTTAACTTTATCATTAACAAATATTTTGTCTCCCAAATCTTTAACATAAATAATAGATTTTTTAAAGTCACCTATATAGTTCCCGAACTCCCTTCCGCGACTCGGTAGCGAATATCCACCTGAAATCGCAAAACTTCAAGAAACACATTTAAATCACAAAATTAAAACTTCATTAATATTTTAAAACCTCTATTAGAATTTAAATCATTTATCTGACGCATGTGGTTTGCGTGATCGGATATCGGACGCTACACACGCCCTCACAAGATTCATATCACTCTTAGCAGCATTGCATCACATCAGCCATCGTCAACTCTGGTCTTGTCTCAAGGATCACATTGGTCATCTCCAGTACAAAGTACTCAACCAGGCTCCTCAATCCATCGTACACAGGCTTCTTCGGAACGTCGAACTCCTTTTGTGTCTTGAGTAAATTCACAGCACCATCCACGATGTTCGACACCACGTCTTTGTCACCACGACATAGGCCAGAGTTCAGAACCGCGCACTTGGTGGCTACTTCACTGTATCCACATTAAAGCATATATAATTAATATAATATATACGGTAACCATCTGAAACCAAGTACAAGTAAAAACCTTAAAGTTCCACTGAAAATCAAAGCGGACGATCTTTAACCTGAATCCGGTAGTGTATGGCGGTTCTGCAAGAAAGGCAGCCATTCATCCCTTGCTTCTGATGAAGTATGCTGCACCCCACGCAAAGAACCCGGTGAGCACAAGGCATGAATACCACAGATATTTCCTCATTCATACACATTATACATTCCCTCGCACGTCCGCTCCCCAACTTGTTCTGTGCTGCAGCAAGGCTCTTACCCGTTTTTGGTGCCTCAAACACACGGAATGTGAAGAAATCATCGCTGCTGCTTTCCCCGTAGGTGCTCGGGCTCGAACAGGAATCATATCTGATCTTGAGAGCTGCTATTTGCGATCTTTCGACTTTCAGAATCAGCTCAGAGTTCATCTTCTCAAGTTTCTTGATTTCTTCCTTGGTTTTCTTGATGTTCACCTCAGCCATGTGTATTATGCTCTCTGCCTCGGCTTTGGCCAAAGCTTCATATTCCTCTTTTTTAGATATAAGGTATTCCAACTTCGCGATAACCTTGAGTTTCTCCTTCTCCTATTTCCTCAACAGAACCTATAACAAATCATCACAATGCACAAGGTTAATAAAAAACGCATATGATATATACGTACAAAGATTATGTGTATCATTTCAAATTCGTAAGCATATGTGGACCTGATGTTGTTGTTCTTTAATCTTTTACACCCAACTGCATCTCAGCTACTTCAGTTTTTGCAATATCCAACTGATCCAGGTAAACACCTTTTTTCGGCATCCGATGACTGGCATTTCCGTATGGCGTCCTTCTCCCTCTCAACAGCTTCCTCCAAATATTGATGAGCTTGGGTTGCCCGCAGATTACAAGTCCCCATCTTCGTCCTCAACAAAGAATTCTCGTCTTTAATCCAATGAAAATAGGCGTTGGCCACCTCAATCTGGTTGGCGGCTTTGGACAAGGCAGTTTCCATCTCAAGGATTCTCTTGTTGGCACTATCCTCCACGATTTGTTTCTCCTTGCTCCACTTCTCCTCCTCCTCTTTCTCCTATCTTAACTTCTTCAACTCACCATGTTCTTGTGTAAGTCTATTAGTAGCCTCCATAACCTTCTCCTTGGCCCAATCGCCCAGTATTGGAGCCTTTTCTCAAGTTCTTGCTTATAGGGCAATAGTGCCAGGATTTCTTTGTCTTTCTCATCTTGTGGGACGTTCTTCTTAAGAGTTTCGTCGTATGGGATCCCTGCATAGTAATCAGTACCCTTCAAAGGTTTTTCCGACACATGCGTGGTTTTAGCCTTCAAACAAGGATCTTTTGAGAACCGGTGGATTTTGCTTCGGCTGGTGCAGAAGCCGCTTCTTTAACAGAAAAGGCTGGGGGAGGTGGTGCATCGGTTTTGGAACCATTGATCTTGCTTATCATATTCGCTTGCGACTTTAGTGTTTTATCCAGCACCATATTCCCCAAGGCACTGAACTTCGCCCTGAAAGCCTCCGACGAACCTTGATCCTTGCGTTCTTTCCCCGAATAGAATCGCTTTTAGCCGTGAATTATCTTTCTTGGGCTTGGCCTTTTTACCGATCCCCCGATTGTCAATCGTGTCTCCTGCAGCTTGTGCCGAGACCCAAATCTGATCTCTAGCATGGCATAATTGGTCCCTCATTTCCTTAAGGTTAATGGGACTTTTTTTCCCAGCTGGATATGGACTGGTGAAGTTTGGTGGACAGAGAGGAGGCCTGGGAATGGGAATAGGAGTAGTGTTTGAGCAACCCGACGACATCGGTTTCTGACCGATCGGATGACTGGTGCCTGAAGCCACTTCCTCCATTGGACACACACGCCCTCACAAGATTCATATTACTCTTCGGCAGACATCGCATCGCAGCAGCGATCGTCAACTCTGGCCTTGTCTCAAGGATAACATTGGTCATCTCCGGTACAAAATACTCAACCAGGCTCCTCAAACCATCGTACACAGGCTTCTTCAGAACGTCGAACTCCTTTTGTGTTTTGAGTAAATTCACAGCACCATCCACGATGTTCGACACCACGTCTTTGTCACCACGACTTAGGCCAGAGTTCAGAACCGCCCACCCGGCGGCTACCTCTCTTATCCACATTCAAGCATATATAATTAATATAATATATACGGTAACCATCTGAAACCAAGTCCAAGTAAAAACCTTAAAGTTCCACTGGAAATCAAAGCGGACGATATTTAACCTGAATCCGATAGTGTATGGCGGTTCTGCAAGAAGGGCAGCCATTCATCCCTTGCTTCTGATGAAGTATGCTGCACTCCACGCAAAGAACACTGTGAGCACAAGGCATGAATACCACAGATATTTCCTCATTCATACACATTATACATTCCCTCGCACGTCCTCTACCCAACTTGTTCTATGGTGCAGCCAGGCTCTTGCCCGTTTTCGGTGCCTCAAACGCACGGAATGTGAAGAAATCATCGCTGATTCTTCCCCTGTAGGTGCTCGGGCTCGGACAGGAACCATATCCGATCTTGAGAGCTGCTATTTTCGATCTTTCGACTTTTATAATCAGCTTAGAGTTCATCTTCTCAAGTTTCTTGATTTCTTCCTTGGTTTTCTTGATGTTCACCTCAGCCATGTATATTATGCTATCTGCCTCGGCTTTGGCCAAAGCTTCATCTTCCTATTTTTTAGATATAAGGTATTCCAACTTCGTGATAACCTTGATTTTCTCCTTCTCCTCTTTCCTCAACAGAACCTATAACAAATCATCACAATGCACAAGGTTACTCAAAAACACATGTGATATATACGTACAAAGATTATGTGTATCATTTCGAATTCATAAGCATACCTCGACCTTATTTTGCTGTTCTTTCATCTTTTCCAGCAGACTGTTCATCTCAGCTACTTCATTTTTTGCAATATCCAACTGATCCAGGTAGACACCTTTTTCGGCATCCGATGACTGGCATTTCCGTATGACGTCCTGCTCCCTCTCAACAGCTTCCTCCAAATATTGATGATCTTGTGTTGCCCGCAGATTACTAGTCCCCATATTCGTACTCAACAAAGAATTCTCGTCTTTAAGCCTATGAAATTAGGCGTTGTCCACCTCAATCATGTTGGCAGCTTTGGACAAGGCAGTTTCCATCTCAAGGATTCTCTTGTTGGCACTATCCTCCACGATTTGTTTCTCCTTGCTCCACTTCTACTCCTCCTCTTTCTCGTGTCTTAACTTCTTCAACTCACCCTGATCTTGTGTAAGTCTCTTAGTAGCCTCCATAACCTTCTCATTGGCCCAATCGCCAAGTATTGGAGCCTTTTTCTCAAGTTCTTGCTTATAGGGCACTTGTAGGATCGAGCGCTTGCCGTTTTACCAAAAGCTATAGCTGGTGGTAACGATGCAACTCCAATATTTTAAATCGTATAGCAACACAACCACCACGGTTCGATCGTTTTACCTAGCAGGGGCAATTATTGTACTCCAATAATCTCCCTCCCAATAATTGCACTTCTTGCAATCAATGAGAATCGAACCCGTGATCTTGGCTCTGATACCAATTGTAGGACCGAGCGCTTGTCGTTTTACCAAAAGCTATAGCTGGTGGTATAGCTTTTGGATTTTTTGTCTATAAAAGAAAACGATTACTGGAAGAAAACGGTTATTGGAAGAAGAAATAAAGGTAACCGGATATCGGAAAGAACTGCAAAACAGAAGCACTTGGGATATAAATATATAAAGAAGTGCACTGGAAAATACACACTTTACCTTTGCTCCAATCATAATGGTTTTGAGTCAACTGAAGAAAAACCCAAAATTCAGAAGAGGAGAAACAGAGCAAGAGGAAAACTCAGGGGTACGAAAGAGAGAAAAAACCCTGAACCAAGTAATCTCCGTTGATGTATACTGTAAACTCTTGTATGGTGTTATACTCAGTTGATGATCAATAAAGGATTGTTGTTCTCCCGTGGACGTAGGCATTAAAGGCCGAACCACGTAAAATCTGCTGCGTCCATATCTTTTATTTCTTCTTACAATTCTTTCTTGAATATATCTGGATGTGATCTGGGTTCCACAATAATCTTCGCTACTGTAAAACAAAAGTGATAAACATAATTAATTGGCATTTCTCACTTTACACCAACAAGTGGTGCCGTCTGTGGGAACAGAAGATTGGTGACGATGAGATCAAGATCATTCAGGATCAAGAAAATGGGAACAATTAAGTTTGACATTGAGAATTTCAATGGAACCAATGATTTCGGCCTGTGGCGAATTACAATGCGAGCAATTCTTGTTCAACAAGGGCTTGAGGATGCGTTAAAAGGAGAAGACGCAATGACAGGAGACTCAAAAGAGAGGACCCTGAATCTGGAAAAAGCACATAGTGCAATCATATTATGTCTTGGTGACAAACCCCTTCGAGAGGTTTCAAGAGAACAAACAGCTGCTGCTATGTGGGCCAAACTGGAAAGCCTTTATATGACAAAGTCCCTCGCAAATCGCCTGTACATGAAACAAAGACTGTATTCTTTCAAGATTGGGGAAGAAAATGGAATAACCAAGAAGATTGAGGACTTCATTAAGATTTTAGATAACCTTGAAAATATTGAAGTCAAGTCATAGGATGAAGACAAGGCACTAATACTATTAAATTCTCTGCCAAAGTCATATGAGAATTTTCGTGATGCACTTCTGTATGGCAGAGAACAATCAATCTCATTAGAGGAAGTTCAATCTGTCATACGAGCCAAGGAACTGCAGAAACAAATGAATACAACTGTGAAGGTGGAAGAGGAGAGCCTAAACACTAGAGGGAGAACAGAGCATAGACAAAATAAGGGACCAAAGCATCGATCCAGAACAAGGAGCCGACCTAAGTACAAATGTTTCATATGTCACAAAGAAGGCCATTTTAAACGAAACTGCCCAGAGAGAAAGAAAAAGGATCTATAAATGCCTAAGGATAGTGGAGAAGCATCTGTAGCATCAGATGGATACGAATCAGCACAGGTACTCAATGTTACTGATCTAGAGTCATTGAATGAGTGGATTTTAGATTCAGGATGCACATTTCTCATGTGTCCCTCCAAGGCATGGTTTGAATCACTCCAAGAATCTGAGTTATGGGTGGTAATTTTAGGGAACAATAAGTCCTGCAAAGTTAAAAGAATGGGCAACATACGATTGAGAACTCATGATGGACAAGATAGGATTTTACAGAAAGTCGGGTATGTGCCATAACTCAAAAGAAATTTAATCTCTTTGGGAACTCTTGAAGAAATGGATACTCCTTCAAATCAGAAGGAGGACATCTCAAGGTACTGAGAGGATCGCTTGTTGTTATGAAAGCTATCAGAAAGAATTCCCTATATATTCTACAAGGAAGCACAGTCCTAGGTGGATCCGCACATGCAGAAACTAAACTGGACAGGTCTACACTGTGGCATCAAAGACTGGGTCATGTGAGTGAAAGAGGACTACTGGAATTATCAAAACAAAGACTACTCTGTGATGACAACATACAACCTTTGGAAACATGTGAATATTGTATTCTGGGAAAGTCCAAGAGAGTTAAATTCACAACCGGGAAACATGTTACTAACAGTATCTTTGAGTATGCTCACTCGGACCTTTGGGGGCCTTCCAGAACACCAAATCATGGTGGAGGCAAATATTTCATGACCATTGTAGATGATTACTCGAGAAGAGTTTGGGTATACATATTGAAGTCCAAGGATGAAGCCTTCAGCAGATTCAGAGAGTGGCTACAACTGATTGAAAATCAAACCGGCAAGAAGCTCAAATACCTTAGAACGGACAATGGTTTGGAATACTTTTTTCTGATAAATTTAATGATCTATGCAAAGCAAGAGGCATTGCCAGACATAAGACCATTCCCGGCACAGCTCAACAAAATGGACTGGCGGAAAGAATGAACCGTACTTTGCTTGAAAGAGTTAGAGCAATGATGCTAAATGCTGGACTCCCCAAAAGTTTCTGGGGTGAGGCTGTAACCACTTCTGGTTACCTAATTAATAGGTTCCCTTCGAGTGAAATAAATCTCAAGACTCCAATGGAAATGTGGAATGGAAATCCAACTGATTACTCCAACCTCAAGGTATTTGGTTGTTTGGCATATGCTCACATGAAACAGGACAAACTCGAGGCTAGAGCTCTAAGGTGCATATTCATAGGATACCCAGATGGGGTGAAGGGATATAAGGTTTGGAATCTGGAATCTAGAGGGCCCAAATGCTTCAACAGTAGGGATCTAGTCTTTGATGAAACAAAGATCGGTTACAAACCAGCAGAAAATACTGAAACCAATAACCCTGTAAGGAACGTACAAGGATCAACCGTTGAGGTGGAGAACACCATCCCCACACAGGTTACCCAGCAAGTCTTCCCAACCAGCTCTCAACAAGAGGAAATGAGAGAGGATTCTGGTACATATTGGCTTACCAGGGATTGGGAAAGAATAAGAAATAAAGCCTCCTCCAAGATTTGGCCAAGCTGATATGATATCATATGCCTTAACAGTTGCTGAATAGATAGAAACAACTGATCCAACTTCTTACACAGAAGCAATGAGTTCGAAACACAGGGACAACTGGCTGGCAGCTATAAATGAGGAGTTGCACTCACTGCACAGAAACCAGACTTGGGATCTGGTTGAAAACCAAAAGGGGAATGGATAATTGGCTGCAAGTGGATATTCAAACAGAAGGAAACTGGTCCAGGCCAACCGGATATAAAGTATAAGGCCAGACTTGTAGCAAAGGGGTTCTCACAAGTTGAAGGGTTAGATTACAATGAAATATTCTCTCCAGTGGTCAAGCAGTGTTCGATTAGGATAATGTTGTCTCTGGTTACACAACAGAATCTGGAACTAGAGCAACTTGATGTCAAAACCGCCTTCTTACATGGTAAACTTGAAGAGACCATCTTTATGGAACAGCCTGTAGGGTTAATTACTAAAGAAAATGAAGAAAAGGTGTGTTTACTCAAGAAGTCGTTGTATGGACTAAAACAAAGTCCTAGACAATGGTACAAAAGATTTGATGACTTCATGATGCATATTAGATTCACAAGAAGTTCATACGACAGTTGTGTTTACATAAAGAGGGATAAGAACAGCGTAAGAACAATTCTGCTCTTATATATGGACGATATGCTTATAGCCAGCAAGGAAAAGTAAGATCTACAAGAGCTCAAAAGGATACTCAACACCGCGTTTGGCATGAAAGAACTTGGAGAAGCCATGAAAATTCTTGGGATGAACATCTCAAGGGACAGAAAAAACGAGACTCTATTCCTAAACCAAGAAGGATATATTAAGAAAGTCCTCAAGAGGTTTAAAATGAATGAAGCTAAGGCAGTTAACACTCCCTTAGGACAACACCTGAAACTTTCAAATGACCAAGCACCCACTAAAGACTCAGAAATAAATGAGATGAAGTCTAAGCCATATGCCAGCGGGGTGGGAAGTATCATGTATTGCATGGTCTGTTGCAGACCCGACCTGTCATATGCCATGAGTGTAGTGTCAATGTTTATGGCCAACCCTGGGCACTACCACTGGGAGACACTAAAATGGACAATGAGGTACCTAAAGGGGGCTGAAGATTCTGGGCTATTATTTGAAAGGAAGGAACAATGGGACATGCCACTGGAAGGTTTTGTGGACTCCGATTTTGCTGGAAATGTGGACACAAGAAAGTCTTTAACAGGATTCATATTTACCTTGTATGGTACAGCTGTCAACTGGAAGGCATCCCTCCAATCAGTGGTAGCACTTTCTACAACTGAAGCAGAATATATAGCCATGACAGAGGCAGTTAAAGAAGCGTCGTGGTTAAAAGGGATACTGGGGGAGTTTGGAATTAAACAGGACAGTGTAACATTGTACTGTGATAATCAAAGTGCAATCCATCTTACCAAACATCAAGTATTCCATGAGAGATGCAAGCACATTGATGTTAAACTGCATTTTGTTAGAGATATAACAGCTAAGGGGGAGGTCAAATGGAAAAGATATCAACACTTGACAATCCAGCAGATATGTTAACCAAGCCCTTACCTCAAACGAAGTTCAGACATTGGTTGAACCTCGTTAACTTGGTGCAAAGAAAATAAGCCAAGGAGACTGGAGAACTGCAGACAAGGTGGAGATTGTTAAAGTGTGAGTGTGTCTACAAAATAAAACGGTTACTGGAAGAAGAAATAAAGGTAACCGAAGATCGGAAAGAACTGAAAAACAGAAGCACTTGGGATATAAATATATAAAGAAGTGCACTGGAAAATACAAACTTTACCTTTGCTCCAATCATAACAGTTTTGAGTCAACTGAAGAAAAACCCAACAGTCAGAAGAGGAGAAACAGAGCCAGAGGAAAACTCAGGGGTACGAAAGAGAGAAACAAACCTGAACCAAGTAATCTCTGTTGATGTATACTCTAAACTCTTGTATGGTGTTATACTCAGTTGATGATCAATAAAGGTTGTTGTTCTCCCGTGGACGTAGGCATTAAAGGCCGAACCACGTAAAATCTGCTGCGTCCATATCTTTTATTTCTTCTTGTAATTCTTTCTTGAATATATCTGGATGTGATCTGGGTTCCACGATAATCTTCGCTACTGTAAAACAAAAGTGATAAACAGAATTAATTGGCATTTCTTACTTTACACCAATACTATCATTGTACTCAAACTTCAGTCCTCCCTTTCATTTTAGGAATGTAACTTATATTTACGTGCTACTCAACTTCACGCTACAGATACATCTGTAATTCATTTTCTAACTATTTGTTGGGTTAGGAAACAAATATATTTTGGTTATGATTATACAAAATTTGTTTCTATTATTTGTAACATATTTATTGAAGTGCTCTATACTCGAAAGAGTTCAAAATATCAAGCAAATGAAAATAAATTTGTACCGGATAAACATAGATGAACTGGATGAACCAGGAACAAACAACACAAATCAGTTTAGCACATATCATATTAGTTCAGAACAACATAGAAAATACAGATCTGATCAGACCAGAACAACAACAAAATTTCAACACATATTAGAACAGAACATCACAGATCAGTTCAACAAAGATCGGACCAATTCAGAAAAACACAGATCAGCTCAGTACAGAGCAGATCGGTTTAGCACATATCATATCAGTCCAAAACAGCACAGCTCAGTTCGGAATCGAACCTGAAGTCAAAGTTTTGTCACAAATTCATTTATATCGGAAAAATTTCAAAAGGCTAAATATAGCAAGTTGAACCCAAAAAACACAACAAACATCACATCACTTTTGGAAGGTACAAATACAATACTTCGAACATCAACAAAGATCACTAAACTGATCCTATCACTATTAATAAACTTCTATGTTACTAAAAAAACAGAAAAATCCAGATTGAAATTTATTGACATTAAAACTCATTTAAATTTGTAAACCATTTTTTCCAACAAGATCAACTATCTACTTTCACAATTCACATTACCATTTCATACTTCACCTATCACAAATTTCCCTATAACATACAGTCCATTACTCCAAGTCCATGCCAAAATTACAAGCAAAACGAGCATATTTTCTGTTGTTTATCCTAGATAAATTTGAGTATGTTATGTGGTTATAGCATTATCTGACCTTACACGTTAGAAAGAATTTTCTAGTTTGATTAGAGTTTTGTATGTTCCACTTTGAAAATGAGATTATGTGTGTCATTCAAGAATTATTATTGTGAAGGTTCTTGGTATCCCCTAAATTGTTTTAGAGAGAGTTATTGAATCTTCTATTGTAGCAATGATTTGCACCCATTATTGATGGTTGTTCCTTTTGGTGGATTTTAATCCCGTGGTTATTTTCTTAATTTGAGTTTTACATGTAAAAATCATTTTTTTCATAGTTATTATCTTTGTGGGATGATACTGTATGCACCTGTATAGACAATTGATGACGTGGTACTTACTGATGCTGTCACGTTATCAGGTACCCACAATATCATATATAATTATCTTTATTGTTATTGATATAGTGAAAGAATTTGACCAGAAATTTAATAAATTAACCCACTCAGGTTAAAAGTCAAGCCCATATAAATGGTCCGAGTTTTAAAACCCATTACTATAATTTTATTTTATTTTTGAAAATTCAATCTAAATGGGAACTACTTGTTATTAACGTCTGATAACCCCGGACTCTAAGGGGTTTTGGGCCGAGTCTGCTGAGATTCAGAAGAAAAACATACCAATCGAAATCGGAGATTTCTTATGGAGAAGAGCTCTCGGAAAAATATAAGGGTTTGTTTTAGCTCATCTGTCGGCTGTATCGTTTACGTGGTTTTGATGTTTTTATGTTGATGGGATTCGTGTTTTGGGTTGAGAAACACTTATTTGTTCATTTTGAGGACATAATCCATGTTCTCTATGGATTGAACAATCAAATTTTTTTTACGAAAAAGCCATTGATTTTGAATGATGTATGTTTCTGAGAAATGGGAGTGCCAGTTTCTTTTGAAAAAACTTCTGGCGGGTAAATTTTGTCGAGGGTTGTGTTACCTGTTTTGGGTTGAGAAACCTTTGAGTTTAGAAACATATTTTTGATGAAGTTTAAATCTTTGAATATATAGTGGCAACTGCGGTGCTCGCTGGCCAGCCCGTTGGATCAGCTGCAAGCAAGCTGTTCGTTTATCTGTACTAAAGCTTATCGGAGAAACCCATGGATCTGTGTGTTTGTTGCTCGATATGTTGCTGTTTGATAAAATGGGTACTCTTAGTTTTCTTGATTCTTGTGTTACATAATGTTTCTTGCAGCAGGAATCAGGGGATGCATTGAAACTGATTGATATGTGGAGTGCGCAGTGTGCTGAATGCTTCAAGTGGAGGACAATCCCGACTGTAGAAGAGTATGAAAAAGTTCGGAGCAAATTCATTGAGGATCCCTTTATTTGCAGCAAGAAGGCTGGTGTGTCTTGTGATGACCCGGCCGATATCGAGTACGATAACTCCCGGACTTGGCTCATGGACAAGCCAAATCTCCCTATAACCCCGGTTGGTTTCAAGAGAAGGGTTGTCGTCCGGAGAGATTTCTCCCGATTGGATTGCTACTACGACGCACCGAATGGAAGAGTACTGAGGGCATCAACTCAAGTTGGCAAGTTCTTGAGTGACCATCCAGAGTATAAGAACATCTCCGCTTCTGATTTCAGTTTCACAGGTCCGAAGATAATGGAGGACACTGTTCCTCCACCTCACAGTTTAGAAAAAAAGGTGTGATTATTGTGGAATTTAAGTTTCCATATCAACCTTTATCATAGAGCACACATGATGATACATTAGTTTGATAGTTGGTTCTCTGTGGTAATGCCAAATTTGCTACCTTTGATCTCAATGCTGCTCTGCATTTTTTATATGGCTTGAAATTGAAATAGATGGAATATCTTCTGTGCACGGGCTTTTTTTCAATACGGTTGGTGGTTGGTGATAAGATGAACGAACTCGGATACGTATAAATAATCCACTTACAATTAGCTAAGCACCAAATTCAGTAAGCAAGTTCTTTTCACAACGGACGGATCTTTGGTAATGGGTAATATGGTCATGCATAGGAGTGACATTTTGGTATGAATCTTTTAGATGTTCCCCTTGTATTTGATTCTGTCACTTTGGCTGCTTCTCAAACTGTGCATGGAAAAAAATTGTTGCAGTTGATGTAGACCTGTGGCATGTGATGGATGGATTTCAACAGTGAAACCAACTATGTTATCTGGTACCTTTTCATGAATGCAATGACCAATCTGATGGTAGAGTCGTTGTTGATGTCAGTTCATTTGAAGGGTATAATGGTCACCGAGGGTATGGAAGGTATAAGCAACCTGGCCGTCCTTGCCGTGGCCCGCATTCAAACGGGACGGTGCGGGCCAACCTGCCAATCAATCGGACTCCTAAAGGTATTGCAAGTTGGAAGCGAGAATTTCACCGTACCACGTCTAACTGTCCGGTCATCCAAAATAGGTGGATTGAGTTGATAATTTCTTAGCATGTAAAAAATGGTAAAAATGATCTGTTCCGCTGGTTCAAGGTTGGTCTTTGCGGATTGTTTTCCATTCGATATATGTAGTACTACTTTCGACATAGTTGAAGTACTACTTATGTACCAACAAAATAGCAAAGATATAAGCCAAGTATTGGAAACATTATTTCTATAAACATAGATAGACGAAAATCAATCTAAGGTATTGCAAGTTGGAAGCGAGAATTTCACCGTACCACGTCTTCACAATGTCGATATGTACAGAGGAAAAGGAATTGTAGTCCAGGAGATCACGACTCCACGTGATGGGCGAAAAAGATGGAAAAAAATGGTTTGTAATTGCGAATTTCTCAGCGAGCGAGTAAAGATAATTCAAAAAATATTAATAAAATAAATTTTATTATTTTTTATTAACCCGCGAGGTAATCACTCCTGACCCAAACAGACCAGCCTGTTTCGCCCGCACTTTAGTAACCCACACCCCACCTATTTTTCTTTGTGAGGCGGACTAACCCGATGGGTTTTGGCCGTTTTGCCGGCTCTAGGTATAAGGTCGCACTCAGGAGCAACAGGTGGTGGCATGTGTTTTACACCATGGTCAAGTCGAGTTATACTTCTATTGCAGCAAGCATGCCCCTCACAGGGACCTTCTCTTGGCATTGAGAAGTAACACAAATTCCCTCGGGAGTCTAATTATCTGATTCAGCTGCAACAT
Source organism: Dorcoceras hygrometricum (assembly GCA_001598015.1). Lineage (NCBI taxonomy): Eukaryota > Viridiplantae > Streptophyta > Magnoliopsida > Lamiales > Gesneriaceae > Dorcoceras > Dorcoceras hygrometricum. Next base: position 19,635 of record KQ997529.1, on the reverse strand, counting down.
TCATCCACTCAATGAATTTCAAAAATTTTGCACAAAAATGTATGCTAATGGCATTGATGCATGCATCTCGACGAACTTGAGGAGACTGAAGCATATGAATCTATAATATCTCCTAACTTGTTTGACTCGAATAAATCTCTTTCTAAATTCAAATTAATGTATGTACAAATTTTAATTTATTGGCCACCGCTCACTTTAGAAGAACGTATTTCCTAATATATTATATTTTCAAGATAAATATAATTTTTGTGAAGTGTCCTTTTTATCTAAATTCTTGTATCCGTACTCCGTTCATTTTGAAATTGCTAATATTTGTATGCATGCATGGATCCTCCGAGTATCCTTCCCTTCCTATCAATGAATGAATCCCACCGACTTCTCTCCTTCCATCTTTCCCCATTCAATTTATGTATCCATCACTCGTTTTCCTAACCTCATTTCCAAAACCCGTATCTTTACCAGCCTCCAATGGCTGCCTTCTTTTTCTCATTTACATAACCGCAGGATGGCCTTCTTCCGGAGATTCTCTTCCGTTGGCCTCCTGCTGATCCTCCTCCTCCTGCTTCTCCTCGAACATCCCGCCTCCGCCACTGACACCACCAACTACCGCCATGCCACCATCCTGAAACTAGACACCCCTTTGATTTTCCAGGAAGCTCCAGCCTTCCGTAATGGCGAAACCTGCGCTTCTGACAACTCCACCATCCATGTAGCCATGACTCTTGATGCAAACTACCTCCGTGGAACGATGGCTGCGGTTTTTTCAATCATACAGCATTCCACCTGCCCTGAAAATGTTGTTTTCCATTTTCTTTGGGTGAGGCATGAGCCTGAGGTTTTATCCAGCATCAAAACTACATTCCCTTATCTTAATTTCAAGGTTTATGGTTTCGACACCACAAGGATACGGGGGTTGATTTCCAAGTCCATCCGCCAAGCATTAGACCAGCCCTTAAACTACGCAAGAATCTATCTTGCGGACATGTTGCCACAAGAAGTTGAGCGGTTGATCTATCTTGATTCTGATCTTGTGATGGTGGATGATGTTTCGAAGCTATGGGGTGTGGATTTGAAGGGAAAAGTCCTTGCTGCACCCGAATATTGCCATGCAAACTTAACTAATTACTTCACCGAGGCCTTTTGGTCGAACCCCGAGTTGTCAAGAACATTTGAGGGACGAAGACCATGCTATTTCAATACAGGGGTGATGGTTGTGGACATGGAGAAATGGAGGAAGGGGAACTATAGCCAAAGAGTTGAGGAATGGATGGTTGTGCAGAAACAGAAGAGGATATATCACTTAGGTTCTTTGCCACCTTTCTTGCTTGTTTTGGCTGGAAATATCGAGCCAATTGATCATAGATGGAATCAACATGGCTTAGGGGGTGATAATATCGAAGGGAAATGCAGAGGACTGCACCCTGGCCCTATCAGTTTACTACATTGGAGTGGAAAGGGGAAGCCATGGCTGAGGCTTGATTCAAGAAAACCTTGCAATGTCGACCATTTGTGGGCTCCTTATGATCTTTATCGCTCTTCCAAGCATTCTTTTGAAGAGTGAAGATCAGTTGTTCTCATCGGATGTGTACTTTCAGGCTCTTGGGTTTGAAAACAATACCATTGCAATGACTGATGGGGGGTTTGATGTTTTAGGACAGCAAGGGGATAAAGGTAGAATTCTATTACATTTTTCTTGTTTTTCCAATTGAAACTTTGAATAAGACAGAAACCATTCTTTGTTTTTTTGCTCGTTTCCGTTGTTTCGAGGGATAGCAGAGGGATACATTGGAGGATTTTTCAGTATGGAGACGAATATTGACAAGTTTTGACAGTAGAATTGGCTGACGTTTTGCTGAATATTGCACACAGTCACAGCTTTATGATCCACTCAATATCAGATGAACTTAGACCCTCTTATCAAACTAATTGTTTATTCATTTATTTGTCTTTTTATTTTATAACTCTTTTAGTTTTATGATTTGGAAATCACATATCGAAATTGTACTTATACCTTGTTTTTTATATCTACTTACAGAGATTTTTTCAACTTATTCATAGAACTGTCAATTCATATTTCTAGGTACTGTTTCAGATGGCTTCATGTTCCTCATAGTCTGGAAATTCTTTCAAACATAAGAGAGTTTAATCAATTGTCATGCCGTTCGGGCTAATTGATAAAGAGCAATTGTTGGTAACTTTACAATTACAATGTGTGCTATTATTAGCGTAAAAAAGCCACACAGGTTAAACACAGGAAGTAAACTTGTGAGTTTGTGTAAGTGTCAAGAAATTGAAGAAAATTCAGAAATATTTACCCCAGACTAATGGCATACAACAAACCGGCTCAAGATTAATTATTGGCAAGGCGGTAGCTTTTCCTCATAGCTTCCCTCCTAGTTTCGATGAATTCGTGAGACTTCTCGTTTATCTTGGAATCCACTCTCGACAGAGGCATCAATGGCCTCAGCTGTTTCTGTTTCATGGCTTGACCGGCTGAAAGATCGACACTTCCTTGCACTGAGATGCCTGTTTCAGAATATGTCCCGTCGAGGATTTCGAGATCTTGTAGCTCCTTTTCTTGATATTCTCTGCCTGTTTTCTGCTGCATTTGAAAACCATATATATTTTGCGGTGACTGACTGAGCTCGTCTTCTTTTTTCCCCGGTATCTTGCGTATTATGGATCTTTCATTACCCAAAACTTGGTCATCTTTCGTAGAAGCTTGGCCTGAAGCTTTATTGCCTTCTAAATATGTATGTCTAAGTTCAACCACAACATCAGAACTCATCTTCTTGATCGACTTAAACGACCTCTCTTCATGAACAGATGAACCATTTTCAATAGGAATGGGGCGAGAGGGGATGGGACGAAGTGACATACTCAACATGAAGTTGACGAATCTTCGACAGATGGTAGGGGGCTGCGGATCGGCATCAGTATTCTGCATTTTCTTTATGCTGCTAAGAAGTGACAAAAATAATATGATAAGAAAACAAAAGGTTAAGGTTCGAGTTTGAGGCAAGCACTCTTTTATCAGCAAAAAGGCTCAGCACATATGATTCCAATCTTCGTGATGGAGCTATCCAAATAATGATTCCATTCTTGGATATGGAGCTATCCAAAAGTCTCTAAGGAATATCCTGTATGATATGGTTGAGAGATATATTTCATAATTTTATCAATGTGTTAAGATCAAGCGCTTACCATTTGGCCAAAAGCTATAGCTGTTAGCCAAGGTGCAACTTTATTTCCTTATAATGTGGCAGTGCAGAGTGCACCTATTATGTTCGTTAGGGTGGGCTGTTAGGCCCATGAGTCAGGGGAGGTGCATGTCTAATTGCTGGTGCTGTCTCAATTCCCTTAGAGATCAGTCTTACCCTTCCCCTACCTCCGGCCCTATCCCCAGCAGAGATAGTATTACCCGTTAAGATCTGGCATCACACTTTTACAGCCCACATGGCCAACCAGATCAAGCGGCGCAACGTCAGCAGCTTGACGTACGAGAACTTCCCAGGAGGTCACCCATCCCAGTATTGTTGGGGGCTCGACACTTTGGTCGAGCCAAGATCCATGCACGACCGCATGAAGCAAGCGGCGCGGGCTGCCTCCTTCATGCTTTTCAGCCGTGCGTAGGGGTGTCAATTCGGGTGGGTCGGGTGGGTTCGGGTCGGGTTGGGGTGAAAAGTAAAAAAAATATTCCCAACCCGAACCCAACCCGAACCCGAATTAACCCGAAATGGCTCAACCCGAACCTGATTTTTTTCGGGTGGGTTCGGGTTGGGTTATCGGGTTGAAGTGTATTTAGTGTTAATTTGGGTTGATCAGGTTGGTTCGGGTCGGGTTGAATAAATTTTTTTTTAAAAACTCTCAACCCGAACCCAACCCGAACCCGAACCAACCCGAAATGGCTCAACCCGAACCTGATTTTTTTCGGGTGGGTTCGGGTTGGGTTATCGGGTTGGGTCCAAATTTGACACCCCTAGTTGCTTTCATGCTCTCAGTGGTTAATTCCCTGAGATAGTCAAAAGCATGTGACATCAGAGAATAAATTTCAACTCAAAAGGAAACAAAAGGGAATTTGGCATGCGCCTTATGCTTCAGTCCTTCATCTGTGCAGCACTATCCAAGCATCTTCTATTACAGTGGAAAGAGATGTAGCTCAGATTCCCAGTTCACACTCAATGTATCTATGTTCTGTCACATAAGCGACAAGCTTGTTGAAAGTTCAAACCAACTAAAGAAATGAACGCTTTAAAACAAACTCAATCTCAAATCTAATTTTCTATTGGATTTGACACACTCTATGTACATTCAAACTCGACTGCTTCTTGAAACATTCAGTCACTGAGTGTTGAGCAGCCCACCCAACACCTATCATAGCAATGTTGAGGTATTAACCGATACATCGGGATAAAAATAATCAACAAAAACACAAAGACGGATGGTTCTATTTATAGAGCCCCTTGGACACCAATTTACAAAGGAACGCGTACATTTATTGCTTCACGCTACCAACTTTCGTTTGCCAAATTATCAACATTCAACTATTGCATTTATTGTAGTTGAATAATCAACAATCTCCCACTTGAAGATTTGATATCAATCACGTCTTCACACCATCAATGCAGTAGCTCGTAGTTCTCCTCTACACTAGGAGTCCAACTGAAGTTGAACATAACTTCAGTTTGTCAATGGTCACAGTTTTCGTGAGCATATCAGCTGGATTTTTACTTCCAGGAATCTTTTCAAGCATCAAGATTCCATGTTCCAAAACCGATCTGATGAAATGGTACCGTACTTGTATATGCTTCCTCGGGAACGGTCAATACACCTAAACAATAAACTAAACATTCATAGGATGTTTAGAAGATTACATTGCTGGCGTCTAGGCGCTGGCTCCGACCAGTTCCACTAGGAAATTGGTACTTCAACGGTTCAACAGCTACGACCACATAATCCGGTCCACGACCGAAATTTCAATTCCATCGTTGGTTTGCACTAGAAGACCAACGAAAGTTTCGCGAACGAAATCTTCTCGCCGAGATGGTCGTAACAACTTCCGTCGGCTGCGGGCGACAACGACGGCGGCGCGGCGGCGTCGAGGGGAAAGGAGGAGGAGGGGAGTGACAAAACCGGTCGGATTCGAACAAGTCCTAATCTGAGCTGATATGTTATACTTTAGTTTGTTCTACTCAAAGTCCTAATCTTATTGTTCTGCACTTCGACGTTGATCTGATCTAGACTGTTGTACCATTCTGTTCTTGAACTGATACAATCCAATCTGATCTTATCTGAGCTGATCTTCAAACCATACTGAGTTGTTCTTACTCAGCCTATTTTCGATTTGTTGTGTTTACGTTACCCTTGATTACATCTACTCTTCCGATCTGATCTACTCTATTCTTCTTAACTGAACTGTTCCAAAGCTGAGTTGACTTTACTCAACCTGATCTTATTAGACTTTACTTAGCTTATACCGTTCTTTAGCTCCGATATGACTTTTGTCCTTACCATAACTTAGGATATTTTCCTCAACAACTCGTAGCCTTGGCTATATTTTCTTTTTATATTTAAATATGGCAATTTTCCCACAGGTTTAGCCATGGGGAAAGCCCTAAACGAGACGGATATGAGAATTATTTTTAAATCCCCGAACCAAGTGGGGATGGGTATGATAATAGTACCCCCATCCCTGAACCCACCCCGAATTAAATAAATATTACTATTATTAATCAATACATGTTTAGATCACTAAAAAACTTTCAAAAACTAAATAATAATCTATCAATAACATATATATATATATATATATATGTGTGTGTGTGTGTGTGTGTGTGTGTGTGTGTGTGTGTGTGTGCGTGCGTGCGTGTGATTGTTTTGA
>KQ997529.1:0-12605 GCA_001598015.1 Dorcoceras hygrometricum | reverse complement strand
ATATATATATAATGGTAATAATAATATGTAAAAGTAAATAATATATATTATCTCATATATTAGAATTGTGTACAATAATAATATAGAATCATAAACTATACCTATATATATAAATTATTAGAGGAGGGGATTCCAAATCCAGGGATCCTCGATTTATTCGAGGATGGGAATGATAATGATAAAACCGATTACATCCCACCACATTGTAATCCCTAATCATATTCTAAAATATTGGCATATGTTTTAAAAATAATAAGTCTCGAACATAGGTTTGGATCCATAGTTTTTGAAAATTTCTCCTTCTCGTCAAGATTAATTATCAATGAATAATAATATAAATATTTGAATAATTAAAACATAGACCTTGAAACTATTTTCAAAGTATAATATGTTTGCTTAATTTTTATATGACAATCGTTATTTTGAGTATTTTTTAATTTATTTTAACCAACTACGGGTTGAAATAAAAAGAATATTTGGATTAAAAACCCAAAGAAAAGAAATTCGGACAAATGGCTCATGGTAAGTTAAGATTTTGGAAACTGTGGGATGATTCATAAGTTGAGAAAGCAATAATAGACTTTTCTGAATTATAAGCTCACAGCCACAATTTATTTAACGACGAACAGAAAACAAAGTACTCTATTCCGGCGCTTGTAATCTTCGATTAAAATATTTCTCCAAATGTTAATTCAAACATGAATCATCCCCACGGGGAAGTTCGAGGGGACCACTCATGAATTAGTCAATTTTACAAACAAGTCAGCTACCAAGATTGCAGGGGGAAGTTTGAAGAGGTTACTGCTATTTCAGAATAACAACAGAATCAGATAAACAATTATATCATCGGAGGACGAATTGATGCAACTTTTTCTGGAGCCATACCTATACTCTGCAGCGATCTCTGTTGTGTTGAAAACAAGTATGAATGATCGAAGTCAATGCCGGAAGGTCCTCAGAACCTGGTCATTCCTTCTTCGACATAGAGGACAGTTTGTTAAATGTGAAGAGCATGCCATACAACAGCACATATGCCCACACCTGAAACAGAGACCCATGGCCAACTGTCAGTTTTGATTTCTACTTAACAGCATCTACGAAAGTCACAGAGAAATTTGGCTCGAAGGCATTCTGTCTTTCTCCAGTACCAGTATTAAATTTTAATCTGGCAGCATAGCTGAACTCAATATGGTGAAATCAAGTTTGTGGCATAAAGTAGTTTTCATGCATCCTTTAAACTGAGTTTTTAGTGTTCGTATGCAAATTCAAACTTTCACATCGCACTTACGGAATAAAAACTGCATTGTACTCCTGCTCTAAACATATCACACACAAATCTGGCATCATCTTGTCTTTCTTGGTAGCATCAGATGTGTTCTCGACTTTTCCATTTACACCTGTAATTTTTAAAGAAGCAAGCGAAAACAATTTCATTAAATACAGTCAGACCAAAACATAGAAGGTGTACTAAAAAGGGAATATTAGAGGCTACCTTCTTCCTCTTTCCCAGCTCTTTTAGCTGCTGCCGCAAGAACCCTAGATAATTAATATTCTTTGAACAGATCACGTCACACATTTAGAAGCTGTTCGATTGTGAAATGAAGTTGAAAAGGACTAAAACCTTTTTCGCATTTCCCAGTGGCGTCTTCTCTCCATGAAATATTGGAATGCATGCTTGGTAAGAAGATAAACCCCAAACACGGTTAACCCCAGAGACGCACATTTGTACCACCTAAAGATTGAATAAAAATGAAGTGACTTTTTTGGAAGCATTTGAATAGCATTAACATGATACATTTGGTAATAGGTTGAACACAATAAATATCAAGAAAATTAAAGGAAGTCATTTTGTAAAAGAGTAAAGATCCTTCGAACTTGTTTTACAGTAGAACTGGACAATTGTAATCTCTAAAAATAGTCATGTATGTAAAGAGAGAGAGAGAGGCAACTACACCTTGACCACTTCCCAAGATTTGCAATCAACTGATCAATTGGTTTATCAGACACATAAAAGGGGCCTTTATGGGGTCGCTGAATCCGAATCGCTCCAATGTCATCCCTAACAGCCTGAGGAAGAGAGTACATCAAATATTTGTAGAACATGCAGACAATTTATTTGTTTCTTATAGACCATAAATATTAATCTAAAATTACGATTATGATCCCAGTGCATTCAAGAAATATAATGTTCATGCTGTTAAAAATCATTATTTATATTCTGCTCACAGTTAGAGGGCGTTTAAATTGGGCGGAGGCTACCTGATATACGCTAAACAAATGCTAATTTTTCGAACAAGTTCCCCTGTCCAGATATGATGTGATGAGGATGAGATGAATGTTATCGTGGATGTCTTTTATTTGAAGATTCCATAAACTAGCATTAATTTAGCCTATATCTGTTTGATTTAAAGAATATCACGTGAAAATGTTCATTGGAATTTGGGTTCGGCGGATTGAAATACTAAAATGTACTCTTTAGTTTTATGATTTCCTGTCTGGGAATACTCTTGCATTAAACATCTGTTAAAATTTGGATTGGATAACTTGAAAAATATTTTGCCATCTTCAAATGCGCCTTCAAAAGGATGGAAATATAGATTTCCTGAGTACCCGACTTCACCAAAAAATTTTGGGTAATGTGAAAATCAGGTAGACTGCATTTCAGGTTAGACGAGGGACCCTAGAGGAATATCATACCTCACCAACAACTGTCAAGGGAGTACCCGTTGGAAGAAGACGCTCAATTCTCTTGACTCCAAGCATCTAAACATATAAAATCATCAACGCCTGAAATAACACCATAAGAATTCCTGATACACTAGTAATAACAATATTCATAGCACCACTGCACCTTAAGACCTTGAAGATAATCTAAAGTTCCACGCACCAAGGATCTTCCAGATTCCTCAAATACTTCACTACCAACAGTCAATACCAAACCAGTGGCACCACGAGCCCCAACAATGTGTACACGAGCAGTTGTATCATCCTGTTATAGAAATAGAGTCATCAAAACACAAAAACAAATCAATAGGTAAATACTGATGCTTAAAAACAATAGTGTTTTCTTTTGACATTTCTATCCATAACCCTTCACACCAATCATGTGGGAGTGTGTGTTTTCAAGAGCCTGCATCCAGTCAACATGGAACAGAAGCAAAACCCAAGACTTACCAGATACCAGGGAACTTCTTTGCACATGGAAAGCATCAAGGCTGAATCTTGTATCCACGATCCTGCATCATTGTGTTTCAAAAAGTGTTGTTCTGCCTGGATAACAGTTAGAAAAATATTCTTTAAAATACCATGTCGACAATATATGAAGTTCTACCTGAAATAATAGCAAAAAATACAGATTCTAGAAAATACTGTTTAAATAGTTATGAAGTTCAAGGGCACATTAGCATAAATATATCCATATACCGTTTGCTCCACAATTACGCCCCGCAAACCACTGTACTCACAATTAATCGGAGTATCAGAACCAACCCTCCCAGTTGCCGCCACGATCAAAGTGGGCAACACTTTGGTCGCAGCATCCAGTAGCTGCGCTGAAAGGTACAACAACGCAAAATGATTGATCGGTGCGTAACATGCCTTCATTTAAAACTCCAACAAGCAGTATCTTTACATAAGCTAACATATTAACCAACTGAAACGACAAGAAAAGTAGCATAAACAAGAAAAAAGACTAGATTATCACATCTGTGCATTTTCAAAACTGAGAAAGAACTTCATCTCAAAATTGAGAGAGTAAAAATGCATAAATTGACAAAGTTCTATACTTGCTTGAACGCTACGCTATCAAGCACCGCCGAGCATAAATCAAAAATCGCAATAAATGTGTTCCAAACGAAACAAAGAAAATATGCAACTAACCCAGATCCTTCAATTGATCAACTCGAGTCACCGACCTCAAAACATCAGCATCCCTACGAATTAAGAAAACCCAATCAGTCACTTTTCTATAGACAAAAAATAAACTTGGCACTGGTCGTAAAAGCATCGATCTGACCTTCCGCTGCTCCTTCCCAGAAGGTAAAGCGCCGCTGCACTCAAGCAGCAAGAGATTCCTCCAACAGGAACCATTTTCGTTAAAAATTGGAGTGAAAAGGACTAGGCTCTTCACAACCCAATCACAATCTCCATCACAAAAGTAGTGTGATTGGGCTGCAATTAGTGATGAACAACAACCACGGAGGGTGTAGTTGAGTTTCCAGATAGGTGGCCACGATCTTCAAAATGATATTATATATATAGAATTAGATAGATCCGAGGAGTCGAGGTGAGGGGAAGAGAAGAAGCAAACCGTCCATTTTTAGCCGAACTCCAAACTCCAAAGTCCAAGCAATATCCCTCTCATGAAATAATATTATTTTTATAAATGCTGACCCATTTTCCTTACATTCGATGCATTAATGACCAACAACAATGGATACATGTTATGGGTAAATTTGTTCGAAATCTTACAATTCAAATATAAATTTACTTTATGTTTCTATTGGAAAGATTATGTATTAATAATCATTGATTACAATATATTTTTAGACTACCTGAAATCAAATATTTTTATCCGATAAAAAGTAAATATAAATTATTGGAAATATAATACATAATATATTATATTCAAGTATCAACTGTTTTAAACCCGAAAAATATATATATTTTGCCTTGATATTAATGATAAAATTATTTTTTATTTAGTGATAATCTGTGCTAATATTTAAATATGGTATTATTATGTGATAATTGGGTACTAATTGCTTCTGATTCGATAATGAAAATATGATATATAAGTATACAAGCATGTGTAGTAAATGTTGAGTTTAATAAGATTGTTTTAATTTTATACTCAAAATCTAATTTTTCATATTGAATCTAAAATATCATATAATACTATGTATATAATATTTTGCGCCGATTATAATTTCACCGACCAGAAGAAACGTCATCTAGTGGAGTCTATTAGGGACACGATCGCTATATATATATATATATATATATATTCTTTTACCGGGAATGTACCGTGTAGTTATGGGAGATTGGATGTATGGCCCGATTTATATTTATTTTGTGTGTGTAGTTTAGATTTAGACGCAAACATATTTTTGAGTACAGAAATCCATCAACAAACGGACGGAGATTGCATTTGAGGTTGAATTCCACTGGATATATGGAATGTCAGTGCAAGACAACTGTTTGGTTATCGAATTTCAGTCGCACCCACCAGTTGATTGCAAGGAGTGCAAGTTATTGGAGGGGATGTTGAGGTGCAATAATCAACCCCTGCTAGGTAGAGCGATCGAAACGTGGCGCTTGTGTTGCTATACGGTTTAAAAGATTGGAGTTGCACTGTTACCACCAGCTATAACTTTTGGTAAAGCGGCAAGCGCTCGATCCTACACTTAACATTCATGGTTCTTGGGGACACACATTCTCACTATTTGTGTATGCTTGATTGTATTGGCCACACATGAACAAACAGATCTCGAACTAATTAAAGAGGGTAGAAAAGATATCTTCATACAGTACAAGTCCAAGAAATGATGTTATTTTGGAAGAACATAATTAAATAATAAACGACCTGATTTTCCATCAGATTAGTTCTGCCATGCTAAAGACGCGTGCAGCAGACCATCAAAGTACCCGATTTGAGATGGCCATTAGGGAAAAAATTGTTGGAGTTGTCTTGAAACATAAAATAAGGTCAGATAATATTTAGATCAAATCCAACCCCGAAACAGAATCATAGATGCATTGTGCTCAAGGCGATGCTAACTGAACATCCACTTCCGCGTCTACCATGTGTTGCGATGCATTGCTCGAATTTAAAAAAAAATGACTTGAAGCAGACAAAACGTGAGTTGACTCTCTCCCCCTTTCACAATTCCTTATCTTCCAAAATAAATCAGCACTAGCCTCCTGCCTGCTTTGTCGTGGCTCAGACGCACAACCGCACCTCCCCTGCACCGTCATGCCTTTGATGTCCGGTTTGTATCTTCACCCCCGAATCTTCGAATTTGGGGCCGTAACTTTTTCTATTCAAGTGTGGATGTCATTGTCTACAGCTATTGTGTGCACGTTAGCCGACTAATCATACGCTGGAGTGGGTCTTGCAGCTTTTACCAGTATTGACTAAGGCAAGAGGGTCAAGTGGCCGTGATGGGACTTTATCAATGTCATACCTCTTGACCCAAGGTTGTGTTCGTCAAGCTAAACTGTGAAATTTGTCACACCTCGAGTCCTGAGGTGACCTTCAGGTATCCTCCACGGCGTGTCTTGGATACCTCGAGATGACATGTTCAAGGAAGCTCTTACCTCAGGTCCCGAGGTGTAGTTTCTCATGATATCAGTCTCTTTCTTTAGTACGTTGATCTATGTTTTGTTTGATAATTAGAAATTATACAAAATCAGTGCAAAAATTTGCTTGCTTGTTCTTCCTCTTGGAGCTATTTTTTATTGCTCTATCCTTTAGCGGTCTTTTGAATTGGGATTTTAGTGTTATTTTCTGGTGTTTTTGTTTGTGATTTGCTGCAGGTAAGGAATGTGCATGTTTCAGGAATAAATGAGAATGACTTTATTTTATTTATTTTTTTATCCTTGTTAGATTAGAATAAGGGATGATTTTATGTGCGAAAAAATCTTTAAACTTTTTGCTTTTCCATGCAGGCTATCATGTCCTTTTATACAAAGTTTCGTAGAAATCTACAAGGCAAGGATTGAAGGATTATTTACATGTCTTTCAGTTGATATAAAGACGACTAATGGCTAGCATTGACAATGGGGCTGGTGAAGTGAATTGGCAGAACGAGACGGGATCGAGGCCACTGGAAGAGGATGATCTGCCCGAATATGACTGGGAAGAACATAGAGCTGATCAGCTTCAAGCACAGTTGATTAACAATATGGTGCAAAAGTTCCAAGTTGAGTGTAGCTATCAATGGATTTAGGAACTTAGCAAAGTTCTTCGTCCTAGAGATGGCCAACACTCTCCGAAGGGATAATTAAATTTGAGAATTTATTATAAAGAGAAAAAAAAATTTGACACACCTAATAATTGAAATTTTTGATGAAGTGTTTTATTAAATTAAATAGTTATATATTTGTATGTATATATTTTGAGCATTCTATTGTTTGGAGATAAATTCAAATTAAGTGTCCAACAAAATAGAGAAAAATGTTATTTTCAAGTTTTGAATCGAACTTGAGCTCTAGTTTTTTGTTCTCCATCAATTCCGTGTAGACTCATATGTTTGACATTGCAATATTGAGAGATGTTCTATCTTATTGTGATACATAAATTGAGATAGGGCACTATAATTTCAGATGAATTTTATCCTAATAGGAAATTATACAAGCTCAACTTCTACAAATTGAGATTACTCTAAATATATTATTACGCTACCACTCAAAAAGAGCTGTCGATATGTCCGAGTGGTTAAGGAGACAGACTTGAAATCTGTTGGGCTTCGCCCGCGCAGGTTCGAACCCTGCTGTCGACGAATTATTTTTTTTATGTTTTACTATCTTTTGATATTTTGGGCCGATCCTCAGCAAGACTATTTGGCTTGAAATACGGCCCATTTCAGGTAGAACACACTTCGATCTTACTTATTAAAATCCACAATTCTCGACGTATTAACTTGGTTTGATTTGATACCTTAACCACTAATCAATGTGATGATGTGATATTTAATCCCAATTTAGCAACTAATTTGTACCAAAATCCACTACGTTTATCCCAACAAAAGCATCAAACTTCACTTGCCACAACGCTTCAAACACATGGTGTAGCTTATTTATGCCCAACTCTCCTTTTGAAGGTTTAACTGACTTTGATGAGTTTGAATTTCAATATAGCATATGGTTTCATATATTTCATGTTTAAAGATATTCAGCAGTAATGGTATGATACGAAATATGATCAATGATCTATCTGGTGGACGAGAAAATGGATAAAAACCCTTTTTTGCGGCCACTTTATTTGTAGTACTAATATTTTGGATAATAATCAATTTCCTCACCGACCTTCTTGACCAAAAGTTTTCCGTTCGATACATGTTATTTCTAAAAAGCTGGATCTGTTTTCTTAATTGTGCAATATTTGTCCATGTTATACAGATTGGTCGAACCGTGGCGCTTGAGTTGTTATACGGTTTAAAATATTGGAGTTGCATCGTTAACACCAGCTATAGTTTGGTAAAGCGACAAACGCACGGTCCTACGATTGATATCGAAGTCAAGATCATATTTCGATTCTCATTCATCCAAACAGTGCAATTATTGAGAGGTTGCATTTAGGGGTGTCAAATTCTGACCTGACCCAAAAACCCGATCCGAATCCACCCAAAAAAATCAGGTTCGGGTTGAGACATTTCGGGTTAGTTCGGGTTCGGGTTCAGAATTGTTTAAAAAATTTTTACCCAACCCGACCCGAACCCACCCGATTCACCCAAATTGACACTAAAATGTAACCCAACCCGACAACACGACTTGAACCACCAGAAAAAAATCAGGTTCGAGTTGATACATTTCGGGTTGCTTCGGGTTCGGAATTATTTTTAAAATGTTTACTCAATCCGATTCGAACCCACCCGACCCACCAGAATTGACACCCCTAGTTGCATTGATTGTCCAGGTAGAGCGATCAAACCATGATTCTTGAGTTGTTTTATGATTAAAAGAATGGAGTTGCATCGTTACCACAACTATAAATTTGATAAAAAGCGACAAGCGTTCGATCATACGACGAATATATCTATATTATATTTTCACTTATTTTGACTTTAAATTTAAAACATAAAGTGACTCTTGTTATCAATATTATATTTACTTTATTACGAAAAAGGGAGTTGGGAATGACTATATACTTGTGTAAGCTACAGAAATATCTTATCTTCAGCTTTTGCTATTTATTTTTTAATGTAAAATTCATTAGATAAACTTATATTAGTAAATCTATATTGCATCTATAATAACCATCCTATCTCAATAAAACAAATTTTATCCTTATCTATAATTTTTAATTTTAAATGTTTATGATGTCGAAAAATTAACATATACATACAATGATCACGAGCCACCATCAGTTGTTATCAAGTTTATAAACTAATAATAATTACACCATGATTACTAGTTTTAATTAATTTAAAATTGATAACTTTTTATTGTATTTAGTGTTTGTTTTTTATTTTATTTAAGAAGTTTATTAATCTATCAATATTAATTTTACAAAGGGTCTGTCGTCCAAATTGGTGATCGGAAGACAACAACAAAAGATGTAAGAGAACATATTTATTTCCCTTCGAAGGAGAGGTGTTACTTGGGAAATTTGGCTGGGAGGGAGTATGATGTGTTTTAATTCGAAGGAAGGGAGTGGGATTTATTGACCAAATTGACCGTGAGAGATCTAACACGACCCAGCAGTGATTCTCGACCCAATTCATAACTCTCGACCGAGTACTTGACCCAATTCATACTCACGACCCAATTGGCAAAAGACACGACCCAAGTGACTTAATCTCGACCAAATTGGCAAAAGACACAACCCAATTGATAAAAAACTCGACCCAACTTTTAATCTCGACCCAATTGATAAAAGGCTCGACCCAATTGATAAAAGACACGACCCAATTGATAAAAAACTCGACCCAACTTTTAATCTCGCCCCAATTGATAAAGACTCGACCCAATTGATAAAAGACACGACCTAATTGATAAAAAACTCAACCCAACTTATAAATTCGACCCAATATATCTCGACCCCAACGACTTAATCTCGACCCAATTGATAAAAGACACGACCCAATTGATAAAAAACTCGACCCAACTTTTAATCTCGCCCCAATTGATTTAATCTCGACCCAATTGATAAAAGACACGACCTAATTGATAAAAAACTCAACCCAACTTATAAATTCGACCCAATATATCTCGACCCCAACGACTTAATCTCGACCCAATTGACAAAAGACACGACCAAATTGATAAAACACTCGACCCAACTTTTAATCTCGACCCAATTGATAAAAGACTCGATCCATTTGATAAAAGACACGACCCAAGTGATAAAAAACTCAACCCAACTTATAAATTCGACCCAACATATCTCGACCCAGTGACTTAATCTCGACCCAATTGATAAAAGACTCGACCCAATTAATGAAAAGTGCGACCCAATGATAAAAAATTCAACCCAAACTCGACCCAATTATAACAAATTCGACCCAAATTATCAAAAACTCGACCCAAGTGATTTTTGTATTTTATATATTAGTTATATTAAATGTCAAATATTGTACATTTGGTGTAGTGGTATGAGAGTTCTTTCCCAGTCTCTGTACCAGTGTTCGAGTCCAGTCTAACTCAAATCAATTCTATTCTATACTTCTAGAGTACCAACATGTAAAAAGACTAAGATACCCTTAAAATCAATCTATTTGACGAAAAAAAGTCAACTCCCTTTCTTTTAAATAATATTAGAATGAGTCTTACTTTTTTAACCCACCCAAGCTTATTGGTATTGTAATTTCTTATCCTTTTCCTCCTTGAATTGTATGAGCAAATAATTATAAAATCCCATATATGAATGATGTAAAAGTTTCAGATAAAGTCGATTGGCCTGGTGGGGTAAAGCTCTGCAGCTTTATCTTGTGACAGTAACCTTGGACAATTACAGTTCAACTTCATGCACCGTACTCCATGGTTTAAAGAACAAGGCGTTGGCTTCTTGCGAATAAAAAGTAAATATTTCACTCTTTTTGGTCTGTGTGAACTGTGAACAGCAGAATCATCTGCTTCCGAAAAAATAAAAAATAAAAATCCCTCAACTATCGAGAGTTTCGTGTTTGAGTACGTTTTGCTCTGTTTTTTTTCTCGTACGTCCACCTTTTGTTTCCTTTTGTCGGTGTTTCTATGGACGAGATTTCAGCTAGTGTCAGTCTCTGTTTTGTGGTAAAATTTTCTAAAGATTTGATTTTTGGCTTTTGTGGATTCTTTTTTCCTTTTTAGCGTTTCTTCGCCCTTGCTTACTGTTGGATTTTGCAATCGAATTTGCTTACTGTTAGACTTTCAAGGAAGTTTTCTCCCTTGAAACTCCACTTACTGTTGCCCCATTCTTGATCCATCAAGGGTGAGTTTTAAGTTGATTTAGCTTTAGCATATTAATCCCAGAGATTATTGCATCTGAAAATCTTGATATCCAGTCGCAGATTAGGTTGAGTGTGAAGTTTTTATCGTGAAATTTACATGAGAATTGAAGTTTCTTTAACGTTTAGGACATGTATTTCTTTAAACTCATATGTTGTTCAACTTGGTATACTATATGGCACATCCTCATCCATGTTTCCTCTGTTCTTTTGACTTAGATTCGCTTGTAATTTTCCCTGTTAGGGAATTGATTCTGTAAGAATGAACCAGAAAGATGAAGGGAGCATTAGTTCCCCTGATTCAGTTCTTGAACACTTCTTGAGAACTGTGGGATCTCAGACAGATTCATCGAAAGAAAGTACTTCAGAATCGGAGTCCGAGTCGGTCACAACATCAGCAGCGTTTTTCTCATGGTTAAGGATTAAATCCAGAAGAAAATTAGCTTCTTTGAATCCCTTAGCATCCCTTAAAATATCAAACAAATTTAGTTGTGGTATTAATCGGAGTGTCGGATTTAGTGGCAATCCGAATCCTCTGAATGACCCCAGCTTGCAGTACTTCAAGCCTCAATGGAAAAACTTCACTTTGTCCCAACTTCAGAAGGCAACCAACGATTTCTCCCGAGGTTTCTTGAGTTGTATTTGATTTGGATATGGTGTAGAAGAAAGCTTTATCCTACACTCGTTTATTACATTGTGTTTTTTCGAGTAGGAAATTTGATTGGAAAAGGTGGGTATGCTGATGTTTACAAGGGACGATTACGCGGAGGTGGTCTTGTAGCTGTTAAAAGGTTAACAAGGGGGGCATTGGGAGAGAGGATGCTCGATTTTCTATCCGAACTCGGAATTATGGGTCATCTGAATCATCCCAACACTGCTAAAATGGTTGGATATGGGATCGAGGGTGGATTATTCCTCGTCCTGGAATTATATCCCCGTGGGAGCTTGGCTTCTATGCTTCAGGGTTGGTTCATACATCATAGATCAATTCATATTCACCATTTTATGAGTTTCCTATGCTACATAAGCACCAAATTTATGTAGTTCCTCCTCACGGATTTGAAATTAAATAGGTTCAAAGGAGAAGCTGACATGGGACATTCGGTACAAGGTTGCGCTGGGAGTCGCCAAAGGGTTGCTCTATCTTCATGAGGATTGTCAGAGAAGGATCATTCACAGAGATATTAAAGCCGCAAACATATTGCTTGCTGATGACTTTGAGCCTCAGGTATATTACGAAAAAAATCGAAAGTATGCGTATGGTGTAGGAAGGCCTAAAAATCTTGAAAAGTGTGTGTTTTAGTTGAGGTGTTTGAGTGGATTAACATGAGAGGTTATTTCATTTTAGATATGTGACTTTGGTCTTGCAAAATGGCTCCCAGAACGATGGACTCACCTTAGGCTGCGTTTGGTAGACCTGATGTGATTGATAATGTATAATGAGTTTGAATGATAATG
>KQ997528.1:79661-91090 GCA_001598015.1 Dorcoceras hygrometricum | reverse complement strand
AGGGATTTAAGATATCGGAAACATTTGGTCCAAATTATAGAAATGTTTGCTCCATTAAATTACAACGATCCCTTTATGGATTAAAGCAATCCGGACGCATGTGGTACAAACGACTTAGTGACTATTTATTGCAAGAATGATATAAAAATGATCCAATTTGTCCATGTATATTTATTAAAAGGAATGGATCAAAATTTGTCATTATTGCCGTATATGTTGATGATTTAAACATTATTGGAAGTTCCGAAGAACTTGAAAAGACAGTTGATATATTGAAAAAGGAATTTGAAATGAAAGATCTAGGCAAAACGAAATTTTGCCTTGGTCTACAAATTGAGCATCTTCATGATGGAATCTTAGTCCATCAATCAACTTATACGCAAAGAATTTTGAAACGATTTTACATGGATAAAGCTCATCCATTAAGTTCACCTATGGTGGTTCGATCACTTGATACGACAAAAGATATGACCAGACCACGTGATGAACAAGAAGAACTTCTTGGTCCAGATGTACCATACCTAAGTGCTATTGGTGCATTGATGTATCTTGCAAACAAGACCAGACCGATGAACAAGAAGGACTACTTGGCCCAGATGTGTCATACCTAAGTGTTATTGGTGCATTGATGTATCTTGCAAATAGCACGAGACCAAACATATCATTTTATGTAAATTTTCTGGCAAGATATAGTTCTTCCCTGACACGAAGGCATTGGAATGGCGTTAAACATATATATAGATACCTTCGGGGCACCTACGATTTGCGTTTATTTTATTCAAATACTTGTGATGTGCAATTAACTGGGTATGCAGATGCTATATATCTATCTGACCCACACAAAGGATGATCACAAATTGGATATTTATTTACTTATGATGGAACAACAATTTCCTGAATATGTACATATCAAACTATGGTTGCTACTTCATCAAATCATGCAGAAATACTTGCAATCCATGAAGCTAGTAGAGAATGTGTCTGGTTGAGATCAATGATTTACCATATCAAAAAGGAATGTGGTCTGTCTGCAAATAAAAGCTCAGCAACGATAATTTATGAAGATAACGCAGCTTGCATTGCTCAGTTAAAAGAAGGATACATCAAAGGTGATAGGACGAAACACATATCCCCAAAGTTCTTTTTCACACATGATCTACAAAAGAAAGGTGATATTGAAGTTCAACAAATACGCTCAAGTGATAATCTGGCCGATCTTTTCACAAAATCATTGCCTACATCAACTTTTGAGAAATTGGTATACAAGATCGGAATGCGACGTTTAAGAGATTTCAAGTAATTCTTCAACAGGGGGAGAAAGTTTACGTGACTGCACTCTTTTTCCCTTACTATGGTTTTTATCCCACTGGGTTTTTCCTAGTAAGGTTTTTAACGAGGCAGTGACAAAACACGTAATAAAGACATCCAAATGGGGAGTGTTATGAAATTATTGAGCAATAATTAGTAGGTGGTTGGATGTCTAATATTAAATAAAGTGGTTGTAACTTTTTATTATTTTATTCATTATTTTTGCCTATAAATAGGCTAATTTTCATTTGTAAATCACACAAAAAGTTATACAATCTTCTCCCACAAATTCTCTCCCATTTTATTCTCTCTAAATTAAGGAAATTATAGAGTAATTATAATTTCCTATTAACTAAAATTCAAGAGTTTATTTGGAGCTATTTCCAAGCCATTGCAAAAGGTAATTACTAAATTTATTTTGTTGCTATTTCATTTATTTTATAACAGAATCATTGAAGTTAGAAAAAATATTCA
This sequence comes from Dorcoceras hygrometricum, assembly GCA_001598015.1. NCBI lineage: Eukaryota > Viridiplantae > Streptophyta > Magnoliopsida > Lamiales > Gesneriaceae > Dorcoceras > Dorcoceras hygrometricum. Next base: position 89,308 of record KQ997528.1, on the reverse strand, counting down.
CACGTTTATTTAGAAAAATCAACATCAAACTGACTTAATGAAGATTGAAGTTGAACTATAACGATTTCAAAATTCATAATCTAGTTAATTCTGTCGTGCAATACCGTAACGCCGTTAGTACATCAAATTTACTTTTAAAATATTGAAAATACTTTAACAATTATAACTAATATATATAGTGTTCTGAAACTGTTTTACAACAATTTCATAGAGTTTTCTCGTTTATAAAGAAACCCGTTGTTGCCGGGGGCAAAACATAGAATGGGCTAGCCTGGGCTTGATTTCAAAGCCCATATATATAATATACATAATTTCATGTGCCCCAAAACCCCCGCCCCCCCTCCATCCCTGGTTTCGCCCCTGATTGTTGCACAACAATACCTATTATTACACGCTAAAGTTCGGATTTCTTTCAATTAGGGATGATAACGGGGCGGGGCGGGGCCGGTTTTGCCATTACCATCCTCGTCCCCAAATAATTCGAGGATCCTCATCCCCATCCCCACGGGGATCGGTTCGGGGACGGGGATCCCCATCCCCGTCTCTAAATATTATATATATATATATTATTTATAATCTATATTATTAAAACATACATATTTCTAATATATCGGATACTATATATAAACTATTACATATTATTATTACTCAATAATATATTATTAAAGAACAATATATATATATGCATATAAATGTTATTAGATTATTACGTGGTTTGGAAGATTTTTATTCATCTAAATTGTATGAAATAAAAATAGTAATATGATTTTTATTAAATAATAATAGTAGTATTGTTTATTATATATATATAGTACTATCGGGACGAGTTCGGGGATTTCGGGGATGAGGGTGCTATTATCATTCTCATCCCCATTTGATTCGGGGATATAAAATATTCCCCATACCCGCTCCATTTCGGTTTTTCCCCACGGGCCCTCAAACCCGCGGGGAAAATTGTCATCGCTACTTTCAATCTGATAAATTGGACTAAAATCGAGCATGACTTCAAATTGAGTTAACTTCTCTAAAAATCTATCCTTGAACCTATCATAAGCTATCATCTAAACATTATTTTTAACTATGAAAGTGTTTTATAACTTATACATGTACCTACTTTCAAAATAACTTTCAAATATTTAGTAAATCTTTTTAAAAATTATTTTTAAAATATTTTTAAAAAACTCGGAGCCTTAACTTGTTGGCCTTATAATATACCGGGTCGGGTTCAATGGTTATGAATTATGGTAGGCCAATTCAAGGGGCAATCTACTTCGTCCTACTGAAGTAAATGAATCTGTGGTTGTTGCGGCGATGAATTAAGGAATCTAGAAGAAACCTCCAAATTAGTAGCACTTCCGTCCTCGCTTCTGAAATTTTAGCAAGTTTCACTTCGACTTTCGTGGAAAATATGGCTTGGTTGACAAGATTTACAACCGCTGTGGCATTTTTGGCGGTGGGGGTGATTTTCTCGCCGGAATCCTTTGGATCGTTATCAGAAGGACAGAAGTTACCGATACTTATCACTGTAGTCAAATTGGCTTACCTCCTCTGCTTCTCCACGGCCTGGGGTGCTGCCTTATGGGTTACTTTCATAGGCGGGATCATCATGTTCAAGTATTTCCCCTCCTTTTCCTTTATGCGTAATTTTTTTGTCATAACTTTCATGCTGTTGCTTAGTGCGAGCTGTCATTTCATTTTAGTCCCCCACAATTTAGATTGTTTTATAGAAAATAAGCGATAATAGGAGAAGGCGAGGGATGCCATTTTTTAAAGCTCGTGAAATTGTTCGTATTACTTAACTTCATGAAATTGTAGCTATTCCCTCTTTTCCCTCAATATGGGTTTTTATTCTTTCCTAGTAATTGGGATGATGTTTACATGAAATTCTGAAGCACTTAGTGGTGATAGTTTTATGAACTCGTTGCATTATCTTCCTACCTCGTAATTACAGATTCGTTTTGTTTCCATTAGTTATGTTAGATTGATCTGAGAATTCTTATTTTCCTAGAATGAAGCGATCTTGTTTATAAATAGAAAATTCACGAAAATTTGTCATTGGATGTCAATAATCAATGTCTGTTTATTGTAGGAATTTGCCTAGGCATCAGTTTGGTAATCTGCAGAGCAAAATGTTTCCAGCCTATTTTTCAATGGTGGGTGTATGTTGCGCTGTTGCATTGGGGGCTTTCGGTTATTTGCACCCTTGGAAGTCCTCAGGAGCTGCTGAGAAGTACCAACTGGGATTTTTACTTGCTGCCTTTGGTTTCAATCTCAGCAACCTTGTTGTCTTTACACCCATGACCATTGAGGTAACATTATTGTCTCTGTGTTACTGCTTTAGTAATCAATTTCTAAAATGACAGCCAAGTTTGTTGACCTACTTGAATGCGCTAGACTAATGATTGTTCCGGTTTTTACATACAGTTTGCATCGTGGATACTGATGCCTTTAAAAGCTTTCATTCTTTTGCCTAGTAGAGTTAAATTAATGGATGTCCTGTTAATACTGGGAGCTAATTAATATTGTTATATTTAGTTAAATTAATGGATGTCCTGTTAATACTCGGAGCTATTTGTAGTTTTTAATGGCAATCGAAGGCTCAACTGTGAAACTACCCGTATCAAGGGAATCTACCTCTAGTATGCACCCAGTTTTACTAAGAAACTGAAAGAAACCTCCAAAATGGAAGAAAGGGTTTGTTCCAGTATGGTTAGTTGTATTTTTAGATTGCAGAACCATCATGTTTGATGCAATGTTCCAAACCAAAATAATCCAAATTATGCTAAATCAAATTTGAGTCAGTCATATATTGCAATATGTTTTATTGCAATATGAATATAAACCAAAAATTTTTACTTCTTTGTTCTTTTAGTAAAATTTTTATTCATTTTAAATAAAAGATGAGGCCTCATTAGAGAAATTTGACGGCATTTTTCAAAGGTTGGATAATAAAAAAAATACTTTATGAACAGTTTAAAACTCATCAGCTTAGTTGGTTATGATTTGGGTTCGGTTCGAGTTTCAGTTTAAACACAAAAATTTTATCTGTTTGGCTGTGCAGTTTAATCTGCAAATTACAGTCTTCAAAACACGAACCATAACAAATTGTCCAGTTTCAGTCTAAAACCAAACACAGACGGAAGTTTTTGTTTTCATTTTTGTAGTCTAGGTCTAGTCTTCTGTTATTCCATCCAATGTGTCTTAACTACCTAGCCTGACCCCCCTTCTATATACTGTCATGGAGAGCTTAATCTGTTTCTAGGCATGTGCTGATTGAGTTCGTGCTGCCTGGGTCCATACTCCACAAGACGTCCAGTATTTTATCTGTTGATCTCGTGGAACTGTATCCCACGTGGTTGTGGAGGGAGGGATGGGCCATAATTCAATTGGTTCCGTTTCTATCTCTGATACATTTGTTTCTATGATCTTTTGTTGAAGCAACTTTATCAGCCAGTTTTATTGCATCTCTCTTAGTATTCTGTCATTTAATGCATGCCCTTTTTTGTCAATGGGGGTAGATGATGAAAGAAAGGCACAAAGTGGAGAGAGAAGCAAATATTGGGGAAGAAGTTGGTTGGACAAAGAACCAAGAAGTTGCGAAGAAGAACCCAAAGCTTGCAAGCATGAACAAGAAATTTGGAATGATTCATGGGTTGTCTTCTCTGGCAAATATCATGTCATTCGGCAGCCTTGCCATCCATTCTTGGTACTTAGCTGGTAAAATCAGTTTATAGTTCATTATTTACTAAGAGCTGTGGTTTATCGTAATCGTGTGTTCAAATCAACACTGGCCCTGCTTTTCCCGCGATACCATGTAATACTGGCCTTAATATCAAGTAATAAATTTTTTATCATCAACATCGATGACAGATGCTTTCAATGGATTTCATGTCACCAAGCAATCCTATCTGTTCTCTTTTATTTTCATCTCTCGAGTTTAATAGGGAACATTATTATGAATGTGTTAGAGATTTGTTTTTTGCTTCAAAATGTCTGTTGGAACTGAAGTTGATGGAAATTGAACTTGTCGGCAATAAGAATTTCCGATAAACTTTTCAACCCGTCGGTTAAAGTTTTCTCTCTGTAGAGTAGCCTAAGCTCTATCTATTAATCTATAGTTTCTGAATTTTTCTTCTTACTTTATAGTTTTCTCACATCTTGTGTTTCTTGTCGGAGTACTTCAGAGCTTATCAAGTATCTTCACTGTACAGCTTCAGACGTTTAGTGAAAACATGCTAGTGTTCTTACGGAATAATATTTTGAGGAAACAACCTGTTCTCCGGTTTCTTAAACTCCCGCTACCGTCAAGTGAATATAAGAAAATGGGAATATTTAATAAATGTAAATTATGAAAAATTACCAATCTACAACCTATGTATATGCGGTGTATATCAATTTTTTTTTAATCGGTTTGGTGATAAAAAAATTCAGATGGAATCGGAACACTGTATAATAACAATATATAATAAATGATATGTTTCAAGTTTTTAAAAGTCTAAATATATATGTATAAATAAAAAATACCTATTCATTTGTTCAAATTTTAAATAAACATATAAATATATAACTAAAAGTATTAGTTGTAGGGACTAAAATTCAAATTTGATTTTTTTAAAGAAATAAAAAAACTGAAAGCAAACCGGTTTAGCTATTTTGACCACTTTAACCGGTTTTTGAGTCATTTTGATTGGTCAAATCGGTGAGACGAGTTTGAATCATAATCAACCGATGATCAATTCTCGGTCGAACTGGTCGATTTCATCCAATTTTAAAACAGTTTATACCTATATATATCTGTACGATAAATACAATCAATAATTCCTGGGATTTTCCAAGCCATTAGCCTTCTCCAGTTCTCCTCCTTTGTCGATTTGTAAATTAAATATTTTATTCCTTTTCTGATATTATCGTATTGGAGAACATTGGTATTATATTGTAAATTCAATTTTATTTTACCAGCTGTAGATACCAATTTCTTTTATGTTGGCTAGAGCAATCGAAAGGTTGCACTTGTCTATTATATAGTTTTAAAAAATTGAGTAGTCATATCACGATTTGTTATAACTTTTGATAAAAGACGGTAATAAAATGATTGTCTTTAATAATAATAATTAATCACATAAAACGTTCAACCTCATACGTGGTTACTGAAATAAGAGGGATTTTTTTTAGATACATGGGAGGCTGAAAAGTATCTAGTCAATATTGTTAGGCTCGTCGGCGCCATCGAAGTCGCGAGAGGATGCAGTGAGCTTTGGGCGACAGTTTTAGGCCCTCTGCATTGAGATGGAGCGGATGTGTCTGCTTCGTTGGATGGATAGGTATTAAGTGTTTGTTGAGCCATTTGAAGTTGATTTGGGACCCTTATTTTGTCACCCATTGCTCCCTTCAAGTCCCCACTAGAGTTCCACTCGTAAAGTTTGGCTACTATTTTGGTTTACATGAATCATAAATCGCATTCAGTCCAAAAGGAAAACGTTATGTATTGTGGAAAAGGAATTGAAGATGCGGCAACACATGAATGCCAAGTGAAATTTACTTGTCGATAGTGATATATATGAAAAGTGCACTTTTCTTTATACATTTATATAGATTTAAAACAAAACTAATCATATGAATTTAATTGATGAACTGTTTGGAAGGTTTCGCTTATTTTTCACACGCTATTTCCAAGAAAGTGAGATGTAAGATTTTTTTCCATTTTTTTCGAACAAAACTGAAATTCAAATTTTGATACGCCAAACTTGTCTATGTTTGCTGAATGGGTGAGTCTGCCAGCCATCTATTTCGGGATTAAGATCTTCGGTATAAGATACATGATTGGCATGATATTAAGGGGATATTTGCAATTTCTTCATTAATTTTTTTCAAACATTCCATAAGTTCTCTCTATCAACATATGGATTGCAAATCGAAATGGCTTAAGAAGATATATCGCGATTATTCTCGGGGTACCAAATCTCGCATCCTTGGCATGCCACACAATTTCTCCTCCTAAAACTATGACAATATTTATCAGATAAATGGAGATGTGAATTAACAATATATCTATGAAGTGTGTCCAAGTACCCTATCCACAATCAAGGGAACACGGAGCACTTGCCTCTATGGCCAAAAGAATAAAGAATCATCTACTTGCCTAACTTCCAGCCTTTGCCATCCTGTCGTTACAAAAGAATATGTTTCCAGTTCATAAATTTTGATCCATTTTATAGGTCCCCAACCAACAATCTAGCAGGATACAAGAGAACCACAAGCAAATGCATGTGCTTCGACCTAACCAACGAACTGAACCGTTTCAATGTCTCTGTACTGGTCTCTGCAACCACAGATAACTTGCATCGAACTTGGCCCATCAAGTCCACTGTTGTAACCGGCCTACTCACGACGATTCGAGCATCAACTCCTGGTGGATAGAGTGGCCACCGAACTTTTCGGCGGTGTTCCCTCTTGGCTTTTCTTATACGGTTGAGATCCTTACGGATTACGTGCCTAAGGGCTGTAAAGTAAGAGCCCATATCATGGTCTCTTTGAATGGTTCCTTGTGAACCATAGGCAGAACGGTCACTTAATATGTCGAGAGGGTGTGGCGAGTTCAAGAAAACGGCCTGTGCAGCCCGGACTCGCTTCTCTGCTTTGGAAAAATCTGATGCCAGTAGACTGGATAAAACATACAGGCCACTTCCAGAAGGAAGGAGGTCGTGGTTTGGAGAGAATTTATCGTCTGGTTGAAGAATTAGAAGCTCGCCTGTTGGGGCATATAACAGCTTCTGTTGATGAAAAGAGCCTTACATAAGATTTTAAGAGGTGAATAATGAAATGCACAACTACTGGTGACAATTTCAGAAAGCAAATCTTTACCTGTCTATCAAGACATTGGTGATTTCTGAAGTTCCCATTTACTGCCTTGAGAAATTGGGCAACATGGTTGGGGTAATTGCAAGAAAAGGCACGAGGGACAATATCTCGGTGCATTATGACCGATTGAATGTGATTTTTAGGCAATTTAAGGGTGTGCAGTAAGCTGTCTCCTCCACACATAATAGATGGTGCGCCAAAAGTTATAACCGGAAGTAAAGATGAACGGGGTGCTTCACCTCTTATTAGTAACATGAGATTTATAAGTAGTGATAAACTTCCACCAAGAGAATGCCCTGTGAAACGAAGAGTGGCACGATCTCCATGAGCTTTAAGGTGAGCTCGGATTTCGGGCAACATCTGATCATACATACCCTTTGCAGCCTCATATATGCCCCTATGCACAAGCACATCCAGTCCCTGATGAAAGATGCATTCGATACAGTTAATAAAACCTTCTTCAAACAACACACAACAACTTTTATAATGTTTGAAAATGTTACTACCTCAAACTGAATGGGCTCAAAAAGGAGGTTGGCCTTCCATGATGCCATCGATTCAGAGCCCTGTGAGTAGAGGAAAAAGAATAAGAAATAGAACAACCCAACTAACAAAATGACCAAATTCAGAAACAATCGTGAAGATGTATAGTTAGCCTTTTTATCTTTACCTGTATGACAAAAAGTCGAGTGGCACTCCGATCATCATCACAGACAAACCATTGACATGGTGACGTGGGAGTTGAGTTCAAATCATCAGCTACAGCCTGTTTTACTTCCTCTTTAGCAGCAACAACAGCCGTCACCGAATCTGTGGTTCCAATTAATGAGGCCACATCCTTATTCATCATATTAACCCTACTGTATTTCCATCAATTTTTCTTGACAAATTCTCACTTGCCATGGGTTTCGAATGAGAAGGCAGATACGAAGCAGTGGACTCAGCGATTTGATACGCAGAAGACGAACTTGGCCGATCTGATTCCTCTCCTTTCTGCCTTGTCTCGTTTCTTTCTTCATCCTGAGCTTCAGCTGATAAATTCTCTTTCTTCGATTTCGAGGCTTGTTCTTTCTTCTCTATGGAAGAAGTCAAGAACCGCAATCCATGTTTCTTTAGAAGATTCTCAGGCTGCAACACCATTCAAAACCAATGTCAAAGAACGATAAAACGGCAGGCAAACTCCAGTCCAAGCATCAAATCATATTCATATGAACATTAATCCAAACAATGCCACAAACGCAAAACAATAAAACTGAAATAGCAAACAACTACACAAGAACTAAACAGCACCAAAATCGACGCAGCTATTGAGAAAACAAACAATGCAGCTATTCATAGGAAGGAACTCTAATCTATTATTCAGATACGAAGATTCCAATTTGAACCATTTTCTTCAAGAAAACCACAATCTAACAGGAGCTAGCAGAATCCCAAGGAAGCTCTCACAAGGTAATAAATTTCTAGGTTCCCGATCACAAAACAAAGACAAATCTCTCAGATACTCGATTTCCTTTCATACTCTTTTTTCTCTTTCACATATGTGATCAAAGATCCAAACTTTAATTGAAATCGCACCTTGATCTGAGGGATTGAATAAGCCAAAGACCCCAAATAAGACATACGAGCATACGATCTCGCTTCTTCCAAAGGCACCTTTCGAAGCAGTTTTGAAAAAGATTCTCTGTTAAAGTCAATCTTTTCATCGTCATCATCATCAATAGCACATGTATCACATTCTTCATTTTCTGCATCACAATTTTTATCATCACCTACTTCCAATCTCACCCCATCACTTTCGAGGGAGCCCCCTCGCGAGAACCCGAAGACCCAATTCTCTCCCAGAGCGTCTTCTTCAATCTCCTCGATCTCTTCCTTCTCCTCCACCAGAACCGCGTCGTCCACCGCGATCGCCGGCTCGCAGCGGTTTCGACCTCCGGGCCACAGATATCTCAGCGGGTTCCCGAAACTGAACCCCCACCGCATATTCCCACGAGGCGCCGCCGAAACAGACGGCTTCTCCGTCGCCGCCGCACTCAGGCGGAAGCCCCCATTTGCCGTGGTAGCAATCGGCCCTGCCGCCAAAGCTTGAATCCCTGCCTTCAAACACAATGCATCCATTTGAAACTTCTTAGTCGTTATCAAACTTGAAGTACTTCTCTATACGACATATACGTGTATGTGTATGTGTATGTATATGTAAGTATTTACAGTTACGTAAACCACAATCTTTAAATCGATAATTCTTCAAGAACTCTCGTGTTGTAGGATGAGAGAAAAAAACGCGGCAATTGAGTAGAGGAAACGACTCTTTTCCTTTCTTCCGTTTTTCTTTTTTTTAGCTTATACAGTTGAACATGACTCTGAAATAAGCTTCTCTTTTTCCGCAAGTGTCGTAATTATCAAATATATAATAATATATGATAATCAATCAATCTTAAAAATTGTAAATAGACACTGAAAATTTTTATCGTAGAAACTACCGCAAAATCTAGCTACCAAAAACTTAGTGAAATTGTATTGAATAAAATAATTAAGTATGCATGGGATGCAGTATTATTCAGAAATTTATATTATATTGAAAACAAATAAAAATACTACATCATATAAATATAAATTCCACTATATAATAATCACATTTTGAATATATTATCATAAATTTAGATAATATGATCGTAATTTTATACACTATTACTCAGTGTTGTTTTCAATATTTGAATATTTTAAATAATATATATCTGTCTGCAGTATCAGAAATATTTTTTATGTTAATTATTGTCGGGTGTGGGGGG